>ML313436.1:0-213874 GCA_005239505.1 Nicotiana paniculata
TGGCCCATTTCTTTAAAATAGATAAGAGTTGGTCCAATATTTTTATTCACATATTTTTTTTTTTTAAACAGTAAGGCTATAAAATAATATGAAAAAAATCAGATTTTGTCTTAATTAAATTAACTCCTTGCTTTTCTAATTAATTAATTAAACGCTAGGCAAATTATTAGGCGCGTTGTAACTTCACGGAATCGCTTGCGTAGCGTGATGTTTAACATTAAATAAATTAATTCAACGATTTCATTTCATACTCTTAAATTTATTTATTTTTAGTTAATTTTTANATGGTCAATTATAAGTAAATTAATTGTGTAATTCTTTATTTCGACAAAAAACTCTTCTAACTATATGGGTGGTGTAGTTCGGAAATATTAGCACCTAATTATTGCATTAATCAGCTGGTTTTCAACAAATTTAGTTTGTAAAACATACTGAGTATTACCTTGTATTTTTGCCAATAGAGTTTAGCAGCAGCTGCATGAGCAAGAAGGATATTGTGGCTAACTATATAAGGCTCGGTGTCAGAATTTCCAGCAGAACAGTTATTGTTCCTCCAAACAGAACACCGGTCGGGTGCGAACGTGCCACTATCGTAACCATTCACTGAAAATATCCATGGCTCGTTCATCGTTGACCACAGCTTCACCTTATCTCCAAAATTTTTAAAGCATATCTCCACGAAATCTAGGAAATCTTCCCTGTCAATACATGGTCATTGTTATATATATATTCATCACTAATTATTTCTATTAAGGAAATTATTTTTTAAAATTTAATTTGGTGATAGTTTGGAATTAGAACTTACTATAGATATAATTCTTTAATTTTAAATTTTAGGAAACCCTCTCCTTTTATGTAATTCAAGTGTTTGACCAAAACTCTGTAATAATAATATGGCTTGTAATATTTACAATCTTAATATTTTATGCTCTATTTTGCTTGGAAGAAAAATAATTATTTATACAAGGCAATGCTTTAATTAAATTATTTATATAAAACAATGTTTTGTAAACGGTAAATTAAATCATTTTATTTGTATAAGACTATTAAGATTTTTTTTTATTTATATAGGGCGACTTACACAATCTTAGGGCTGAGAAAACCAAGGTAGTCATCTTCTAATGCTTGAGGCGCATCCCAATGGAAAAGTGTTGCCAAAGGTCTGATACCTAAATAGTAAATCAAATTATTAGCTCAATCTTAGCATTTTATTTTATATTTGTTTGTATGTATGTATGAGAGAGAGAGGACAGAGAACCAAGGGCTACAATCTCATTGATGAGGCTGTTGTAATGGTCGATACCAGCTTGATTTCTTACTTTACTTAGCTTCCCCTCTGAAAGTGAAGGTACAGAAAGTCAGAAGTCAAAATTAATGACCATAGGTATCGTGTAAATCATATAAGATGACCACCAATAATTATATATAAATCAACACAATAATCTCTATTCCATTTTAATATTGAACTGAAAATGACATAAGATAAATAGAAAAGATTTTGCAATTAGATAATCAAGCCTCGAATAATAGAGGAAAAAGAGTTCAGATGTCTAAACCTTTAGGTCATTCTCTTTCAATGTGGCTGAGAATTTTTTTAATGATTTGTTTTAACTTGACAGTAATTAATAGATAGAATAACATATCATAGACACTTTTACGGATATGGATCTAAGATTTGAAAGTTGCGGAAGTTACTATATATATATATATATATATAACATATTTCCCACTAATCACAAAGACCGAATAAGAAAAACGGATCGATTATGTTAGTGTTTGGTTAATTCAATTACGTCTTTTATCCACAAATAGGTAAATAAGTTCAGTTCTAATTCAAAATTTTATGTTTGATTAATTAGATTCTAGAATAAAATTACAAATAATAATTATAATTCATTAAAATATGCCTCCAATTAGAAACTTTTCTTAAAAAGTAGCTTAATTACTATATATTCTTTGTTTGATTGGACTAATTGATCATTGTTCTTGGATTAATTATTTAATTTAATTGTCGAGTTATATGACAATTATTTCTAAACCAAAAGTTTTAAATTTTCAATCTATGAAAATCAACTCAAAACCTCTATTAATCAAGACATTTTTTCTTTTAAAAGCCAATAAATAATATTGCTCAAATTGTACTCTAATATATAAGTTAATGTTGCATCGTTAAAGAGAAAAAAGTTACGTATTACCTAAAATCATTTTAAAATTATGCATCAAAATAGATTGCTCATGCAATAATGTACTTTCCTACTGTTAATAAGACACAGTGAAAGCTACATCCGGTTATCATTCGGGTCAAAAAGGGTACAATTGTAACTGCTTCATTTGAACTTTAAAAAGGAAAAACAAGTGATTTCTTGAGAGAACCTCCTAAATTAATAATAACCATAGATTTGAAAATAATTTACTATATTGCATCCAATAATAATTTAATAGTATATGCTTTTGAAGAAGAATAATTTGGCAGGTGTTTACCTTAAGCCTGTCAAACGGGCCGGGTTGACCCGTTATCGGATCGGCCCAAGTCGATTGTAACACGACTCGGCTCGGACCCGTCGTTAAGGGGTTGGGTTAGGGGTTGGTCCATTCATCTAAAAATATCCGGTTAACCGGATCGGACAAACTCGGTCAACGAAAATTAATGTTGAACCAGTTAATCGGCTCGGCCCGGTTTAACGGCTAAAAGTCTAAATTTTTATTTTATTTTTTTATTTTAAAGGTGTTATGGCCGTTGGCCTTGAAATTTGACCGTTGT
The DNA here is from genome assembly GCA_005239505.1 of Nicotiana paniculata. NCBI lineage: Eukaryota > Viridiplantae > Streptophyta > Magnoliopsida > Solanales > Solanaceae > Nicotiana > Nicotiana paniculata. The sequence goes on from ML313436.1 coordinate 2,762, forward strand.
CCAACGGATAGTTTGCAAGAATAATTCTTTTTGGGCAATTTTATTTAAAAAAATAACATTTTTAGTAATTACTTATTTTTCCCTTTGAAAAACTATAAACCCCCCCCTCCCCCCCTCTCTTCTTCATTTCTTCACGCATCTCTCATTTCTCAAACTCAAATTCTCGATTCAAGTTAAATCATGCCCCGTAATTCTAGAGTGCGTTCATATGTTTGGGAACACTTTGAGGTGGTAGAAGAAAATGAAGAAGTTTACAAAGTAAAGTGCAAGAACTGTGATCGAGTCTTAAATCTTCGTCGAAAGTGGGAAGGCACATGCTGTTTAAGGAGGCATATGAAGAATTGTCTTGAGCGTTCTCCAGAAATTCGTATTTAAGATTTTAAGTTGATTTGAGACATTGTGTTATTTTAAAATTATTAGATGTATTATGCTTAATGTTTTAGTTTATTAGATTAATTTGAAGTATTATTATGCAATAGTAAGTGCAAATTTGAACTTTGATTTGAAGTATTAAATGTAATCTTTAATTTGCAAGTTGGAACTTGTAAATTATAAGTGCAATTTTTTCCCATCTTCATTGTATTCTATTATCTTAAATTCTTAATGAAATATTCAAAATTTCAAATATAAAGATTTTAAAGCCTTTGAATCCTTTTATTCAAACACTTTGTTTATAAGATTGTCTTTTTGTTTTATATTTTTACTTTATATTAATATAAATTACGATAGTTATACAAAATACAAAAAAAAAAAAAAATACTAACCCAGCCTGGCCCTAGGACCAGTAACCCTTACGGTTTATTTTTCACCCGGATGGACCCGGACCCGTTAAGCCCGGTTAGGAATAATCCGTAACTGGCTTGGATTGAAAACTGACCGGTCACCTTTTTTTCCAATCAGGCCCGGCCCGGCCCACCCGTTAAACACCCATAGTTTACATTCACACTACTTTAATACGGCCTCAAGTTAACATCGATTCTTAAAAAGAATACATGATGAAAAAGGTAGAAATGGCGTGGGATAGCCACTTTTTAATATGGTAGTTTTTATTTAGTATTTTTAATGTTGAGCAAAAATAATCACTACTCTATTAAAATTATGTATAACTAATACTTGTATTAGTTATACATCATACTTGGCATTATCCTATGCATAAGTAGTGCATAGAAAATTATGACATTAGTAATACCAAAGCTATTAATGCATGCATTAGCATGGTTAAAAATAAAATTGTTCTTAAAGTCCTTTAAAGCTAGAGAATATGGAGGGCATTTTTGTAAACAACTATTTTTCTTAAAAATTATGCAATGAATTATAATTTTAATACACCACACAAAATAATAGATAAGAAATAATTACTGCATAACTAATGCTTGCATTACTGACCCATGCATTATTAATACACGCACTATTCTTATACACCCTACCAAACGACCCCCAGTCTATAACAGTAAGTCACTTTCAAGGTTAGGCTTTGTATTATAGTGGATAAAATTTAGTTATTTTACAGTTATTTAGGAAAAGTTAACTTACTTCATGTGAATTTTTTTTTGTTGTTGTCATTTTTCTATTATAATTAACGGGTAAAGTTTAATAATTTTACCATTATATTAAGTAAGTTCAATTGCTTTAATATGATAAAAAATAATTTAGTTACTTTAACATTATAATGGATGTAGTTTTATGACCTTATGTGAAATTAACTTTAAATATTTGGACTAAGAAAAGAAAATTTTTTGTACATTCTATTTGGCTAATGAAAGGTTTTAGACACATCAAAGGTGATTTTTTTTTATAATTTCCTTCCCTTTGATTCCTCTTTGTCGGAGCTATTACTCGAACTCACAAACCTAAAATTGTAAATAAAGGTGTTGACAATCTGAACAACCTCTCTTGTCACAAACAAGTTAATAAAATGCGTTAATTAGTGAAATAAGTAAATCAAATCTTCTTACGTGGTAGAATTCTTGTCCAAGAGATAGAAAACCTAAAGGCATCCAGTCCTTCGAATTTCGCCAGTTTAAGGTCATCCTGCATTGGAGAAGCATTAGTTTTGATAACAATATTAGAGTTATTCTTTTTCCTTTTTAATATTTTTGAGAAAATGGATGAATATATCTCTTTATTGGAAATTTCATACCTTGTAGCGATGATAAAAGTCAAGAGCTACATCTCCATTGCTGTGATCCAATATTTTTTCTGCATAGATATCATAATATCTCTAGATTATATTACACTTAAATATTTATGCATGGTCCATAAATAGTACATATTTCATAGATTTAAAGCATTGTTGAATATTTTTGAAGGGACAAAAAAAGGACTTGTTCCTAATAATTGTTGGCATTTGTGTGATCTTGGTTTTCATTATAAATTCGTCACACATGTGTCTTTGTGCAATGTATAATATATAACTGAAATCCGTGTCACAATAATGGAAAAATCTAAAATAAAATCAATTTTCATTGACTGTTCTTACAGAAATTTGTTGGGTGGGACAGAAAAACATGGAGAATTCTACAAATATGAGTCATCCATGGGTATGGTCTAGGAAATACTAGTGGTGTTCTAACCCAACTGAAAACTGCACCAAATCGAAAAGTCAAATCAAATCGATTTAAAATATTTGTGATTCTCTCATGGAATACATCTATACTATACTAAAAGTACGAATACCCTTAGAGAAATGTTGCTCGCCTTTTTATTTTTTAAAAATAGATTCATCAATAGACAAAATAGTCATTTAATTATTATCCTAATATTTCGTACTAAACTTTTGATTATTAAATTTTTTTCCTATTTGAACTAGGCAGGAATTCCTAGTTTAGAAATTTGAAGTCAATTAAAATTTTATCTTACGTGAATCTTTACTTATTTTAACTATATATGTGTAACTTATTATAATACTTACATGTTACTTTTCATGGACGTATACTCTCTGAAAAAAAGAGTAAATTAATGAAATTAATCCTACAATTGTTATGCTAATATTTAAAAGAAAACGTAAAAGAAGTGCATGAAAAACATAATTTTGATTTAAGAGAATATGAAAAAAATTAATGATAATTCATATTTGAGGTAAGAGGTAGACATGAGATTAGACTTTAAAAATCAATTAGTATACTCAAATTCTTTGTCCACTTTTATTGTCTAAATATTAGAAAATAATCAAATAATAATCTTTTTTTAAGTGTCAAATTTATTTTAACGGTAAAATAATGATTAATATTTTGTACAAAAGAATATGAATTTGGAAAATGACATATATATATATATATATATAATTGTCCTGAGTAAAAAAATCACTTTAAAAGAAAATCATAGGTAATATAAGATAACAATCGAGCTAAAATTTACAAGAGCTGTAATAATAATTGAGTTTGGATAAACGCGATTACAAAGTTATGAATAGAACAAAGTGGATCAAACTCCTAAATATGATTAATATCTATAATTTAGAAACTTACAAATTTTCACTAACTTTTATATTATAATGCAAATACATCTATTGAATATTTTTATCTTATTTTTAAAATTTTATTATGATTAACACGAAGGACATGCGCAACGCGCGTACACTAAGACTGGTATATAATTGAAGTATGAAGTGTATCTATTTTTTTTAATTTTAAATAATGGGTTATATTATCAATTTCTTATCAAATGGTATTGAAATGTGTCAATCTTTTTGTTGTTCCGTATTCATATATAAAGATCTATTAAACTGTTATATCTTTTTCGGTTTGGAATGATATTTCGATAATTTTATAATTTACCGAACATATCATCTATTAAGTTTTATATTGATTTTTATGTTTAATTATTAAATTCGATTAACATTAAAAGAATATATCAACAAAAAATTATTGTTCGAAGACCAAGAAAATAACTATATCATGTGTTATTAAAAAAATTCTTCCATAAGAATATTTAATAGATCATATGTTTGTTAGTTTTTTTTTTCTTCTAATTTTTACAAAATATATAGTCACTTATCAATACTTTATTTGTAACTTTAATAAAATAAAATTGAAATAATATTCATATAACAAAAAATCCGAAAAACTTAAAAAAAAAAAAACAGACAAAAATAAACTAATCTAAACCGATATGATTATATTGAAAATGGCATCGGAAAAAAGAAAAAAGAAAAAAAAGGAAAGGAGAGACTGAAGGAAATTAAAGAAAGAGACCAGGATGCGTGTGGGTAAAGGTGTCACATATACTGGGGCCTTTACCATCTTCATTCCAAGCTCCTTCATACTGTCATTAGCAACATTTTCCAACAGTTGGTTTCTACACAATGTACTCAAATATTACTAAGCATAAACCAAATATCCAAGTCCAAAATCCTTCCTGATAGGTAGAAGAGGAAGCCCCAAATATGAATTCAGATGGGTGCGGTTGAATGGAAGTGTGATTCCATGGGTTGGCACATTTGCAGCTAATGAGAGTTCTATTAAAACCAATACGTTCGCTAATAATAGAAAGTTACTTAGCAAGAAAGACCCTTGAAAAGCCATTGCCAACCCTACTTTTTCAACATATCTTAAGAGACCCCCCCCCCCCCCCCNTTTTATCAATATACTCGGCTCTAGGCACACCGTGGCATCACCATTAGTTGAGAATCATCCAAACGAATTTATTGTTTCAATTATTTTTTGTTGGTTAAGAACAAAGTCTCAGTTGAAAGAAAAAAATAAAATAACATATAAAGTGTCTACTCTTAAATGGAGTCAGCTTTGAAAAAAAAAAATACCATTGATTAGAGCTGATTGTTACAAGACAATGTGACTCTGCCACTGATTGGTGGTACATAATAAATATCTATGTAGAGGGCCATAAGGTACGGTGGAATAAAAATTGGTTGAGTGTCCACAACAAAATCAATGTAAAAGTCAATATATATCTCTGTCAGATGGCATATCCAACAAATGGGTAGAAAACACCTTTGGAAACTCCCTCACCACTAGTACCGAATTTAAAGGAGGAACCTCCGCACTAGAATCTTGAATATAAGTCAAATACGTTAGACACTCCTTCTCGATCATACGTGTGTCTTCAAATACGAAACCACCCTGCTAGTGGAGTGACCGAGGGTTTCGTTGCACTCTAACCTAGGCAACCCTGCCATAGCCAACATCACAGTTTTAGCATGGCAATCCAAGGTAGCATGATACAGGGACAACCAATTCATACCAAGAATGACATACAAATTTACCATATTCAACAACAAAAGATCCACTATGGTATCAAAATTATTAATAGTAATAATGCAAGACCGGTAGACCTGATCAACTACTATAAAATCTCTAACCAATGTAACCATCGAAACAAAAACATCAAGAGAATTATGAGGCATACTCAAATGCCAAGACAAATATGAAGACACATAAAAATATGTAGAACCCAGATCAAACAATACATAAGCATCTCTATGACAGACTGAGATAATACCTGTAATAATTGCATTAACGACTCTGTCTCCAGCCTACCCGAAAACGCATAACAATGGGGTTGAGACCCACTAACTTGTACTCCACCTTTAGGACAACCTCTCACTGACTAACCTCCACCTCTAACTAGATGGCCTCCATCTATAACTACCTGACTCCCGCCTCTAGTTGGTTGAGCGGGTTATGGAGCAACCGATGCCGGAATCATGGCAAGATAACTTTGATGTGGCATACTTATTTGCAACCTAGGGCAAAACCTCGCGACGCGCCTTAGATCCCCGAATACATAGCAATAGGGTTGTGCATGAATCAGATCCGATTAGCAAATTTCGGATCGAATTTCGCATTTTGGATTCTAGAAAATGCAATCTGAATCCGATCCGAATTAATATCGGATCGGATTGGATTTTAAAGTTAGATCAGATCAGATTTTCGGATTCCGGATCGGATTATTTGCCTCAAACTTGCAAACTAATATGTATATTTTCTTTGTAAAAGGGGAATACAATAAGAAAAATTCACTTTTCTGCAATTATGAGAGTACTACGGTGTCAATATAACTAAATCCATAAATTGTAAAGGTAATATCTTGGAGGAAATGTAAATAAAGTACTAATTATCTTAAATTAAATTTTAGTATTTATACATGCCCTAAAAATAATTTTGGATATCGGATCGGATCCGATCGTATTAAAATTATACCAATCCAAAATCTAAAATTTTAATAAACACAATCTGAAATTCGAAATAGAACGGATCGGTTCGGATTTCGGTTATCCGATCCAAATGAACAGCCCTACATAGCAAGCTCTCTACTGACATGGTTGTTGACCTAGAGCTGTCCCTATCGACTTGAATAACCATAATGGTAACTCTATATCGGAGGTGCACTAACGGGGGATGGAGGTGCACTGTATGATACCTGCTTGGAAAGAGGTCCATACGCACTGTGGCTACCTGAAGTACCATGTATGACCAGTGGAGCTGACTATACCGGCCTGATAAGATGGCCTCTACTAAAGGAACCCTTATCTCCAGATAAGGCACCACTGAATCATCCAAAATTATGGGGCCTCTTGTCAGAGGTCATCTCTCTTGCTTGACCTCTTATGCGCTCAATCCTCCTGGAAATCTCTACTATCTAACTAAAAGAAATCTCAGTCTTGGCCTCTCTGTACATCTAAAGTTTGATGCCATATGTAAGATCCTTTATGAACCTTCACACCTTCTCCCTCTCAGTAGGGATCAAGATAGCTGCATTGCGTAACAAATCAACAAATCTAGTCTCATACTGAGTAACAATCATGCTACCCTGTTGAAGGCGCTAGAGCTGGCTGCGCAACTCCTCTCTCTGAGTGAAGGGAATAAGCTTCTCCAAGAAGCAGCTGCGAAAATTGAGCCCATGTGAGAGGAGGTGATCCCTCTGGTCTACCCAGCTCATAAACCTGCCACCACCTCTTGGCGGAACCATGCATAAAAAAGACGGTGAAATCAACTCCATTGGACTCCACTAGTCCTAACTTTTGAAAAATATTATTGCAATTGTCCAAGAAGTCCTGAGAATCCTTTGAAGGTGCACCACTAAAATGATGGGGAAACAACTTGGTGAACCTGTCCAACCTTTTGAGCTCATACGATGACATCGTGGGTCTGTCCCCAGACTGTGTAGAAATAATAGGTCAAACCAACCCAACTAGTAGAACACTAGGGTTTTGATACCCATGGGCCATCTAATTTTGGGTATGAGTAGCGAGAGTTTGAACTCCTCTCTGGCTTAAAAAATGGCCAGTTCCACAAGAAACACATCGTACTAAACCACACTCTCCATGAAGCCAACCATGCAGACTATGGCGTTCTGAAAAACCGGCGTAACAATGAACTCCTGTAACACCTGAGTTGGTCGTACTGGCTCAGTATTAACTGGGATCTCATCATTTTGCGCTATCTGAGACTCGACTATGGGTGCCCCTGTGCGTGCTCTAGGCTGTGCTCTGCCTCTACCTCTACCTCTGCCTCTGCCATGGCCCTGGCCCCTACCCCTGGTAGTGGCTGCAATATGGGGCTCCGACTCCTGGTCAGCTACAGACGAGGTACGTGTTCTCGCCATTTGTGAGAAAATAAGAGAAGAAAGATTCAATATTCATGATAGAACAAAGTTGCACGATAGAGAAAGAAAACAATCGAGGTTTCCTAAAGCCTTATAGCCCTAAAGGATAAGTACAAACATCTCCATAACGATCCTCAAGACTCTAACAAGCTTGCTGATGACTCGTGAGACCTATAAAACCTAGGTCTGAGATCAAGTTTTCACGATCCAAAATTCCAACCACGAGGTCGTAATGGCGCCTAACACTGCTTGCTAGACAAGCCAATAAATAACAATGAATGCGAAAGAAATAAAACTAACTTCTTGCTAGAAGAGCCAACACATAACAGTAAATACGAAAGAAATATAACAATCGATCAACAACAAAATGATAATATAGTGTAACAGTAACTCAGAAGCAAACATAATAGGTCTAAAGGTCCACACTAACTTTCAACATACCAAGATGTGGAGTCACAAGTATATGAGCCGCTAGAGTTTATTACATATATTGTACGGAAAGAAATACAATTCTATATGGAAAGTACAAACAATACAACATAAATGGAAAGATGGATCTAATATCTGCGAACAGTATGCAACTCTACCTCGAGTCATCTATCTAGTATTTGCTAAGCACCTCTCGGGACTCTACTTATACTAATGATCAAATTTTCACAGGAAGTGAAGAAGTGTAGTATGAGTATAACTGACCCAATATACTCTGTAAGTGTGGAGCCTAATCCTAATGAGGTAGTGACGAGACTAAGACAAAACACCTATAAAAAAACCTGTGCAGTTATATATCAAGAAATAACGAGATGAGAAGTGAAGCATCAATTATTATAACAGGATAACAACATGTACGAGAGATAATATTACACAAGTAAAGGGATGTAAAACGAGAAAGTAAAGGAAGGTGTTACTGAGTAAACCACAACTCATTCTTTTACAACAACTCTAAACACCCTTTCAAAAAGTAAATTACGAAACCATAAAGCAAAGTCCTCAAGTCAAATAACAAAGTAAAGAACAATGAAACCAACAAACGGCACGATATCACCCTTTGTGATTTTACTCTCATCCTTTATGACATAATATAATAGCTAGGACGAAAACACCCTTCATGTATAATCTCACTATCTCTCAAGCACAAAAACACCCTCCACGCAATGATATTGAAATAATTAAGGCACGAAAATACCCTTCGTGCAAAATCACTCTCTTTCTCACAAGCACGAAAATACCCTTTGTGCATTTTACTCTTCCTCACCAAGCATCACATATAACACAGTACCAAGAAAGGTGGGAAGCATAAACAACGTCAAGGGTAATATTTGAACATAACTCGCCATATGAGAATTTACCAATACTTTTGCACCAAGAACCAAATCAACAATTCAACGATCTCAATGCCCAATATCTCAGTAAGCTCAACATAGAAAATAACATGAATACGAGAAATCAAAGACTTTCACAATCTTTCTAAAGCATGGTAGACATAGTATGCAAAGCAATTACCCGCATGCTTATCCCATGGCCAACACATATATACTCGTCACCTTGTATATATGATTCCCCCCAATACATAGATCATGTAGAAAATAGACTCAATTACACCATATTCCCTAAATCAAAGTTAAACAAGATACTTACCTCTTTTCGAAATAATATCAACAATTCAATACGATGCTTTCCTTTTAAAACACACCTTGAAACCACCCGAATCAAGTAAGATATTGTTCAAATAAATCAAAACAAGCTTTAGAAGCTATCCTCGTACGAAAAAAGTTCAATCTTTAACATATTTAAAAAAGTCAACAAAAGGTCAATCTGTGCCCCACGTGGTCGAAATCCGAAATTAAGACCAAATCGTGATTACCCATTCACTCTGAGTCTAAATATGTGATTTGTTTTGAGACCCGACCTCAGTTTGAGGTCTAAATCTCAATTTTACAAAATTCCTGATTTCTACCTAATACCCCAACTTCTACTTTATGAAAACTTAGATTTGATAGTGAAAATTAATAAAAAATTAATTGAAATTGAACAAAAACAAGTTAAAGTTACTTACCTATAAAGTTATAAAGAAAATTTTCTCCAAAAATTGCTTTTATGGAGTTTTGATCTAAAAAATGATGTAAAATGAGCTAAGTCCCAAAATTCCAATCTTTACCCAGCTGCAGGTATCACAATTGAAAACTCTTTTACATTCGCAATGTTCACAAATGTGAACAACTGGTTATATGTGAACATGAAAATCGAAGTATGCTTTGGCCATCTTGTATTGAGAAACATGCTTATCTTATCTCTAATTTATACACCTTGATGTTATATTTATTGCTCTTGGTTAAATTCTGTGATTTCATGCTATTATGAACTGCACGGATTGTGAAGGTGAGCATTATACTTTTATCAAAATCTCACCATTAATTCTTTGAGATTAGACTTGATAAGTACGAAGTACATGTTATTTTTCGTACTCATACTACACTTCAATATATTTTTGTGTAGATCTTGGTACTGGACCTAGCGGCAAACAGTAGGGCGCTTGGCAGTTGATTGGTGACTTGGTGTCGAGTTGCAGTACTAGATTCACAGCTTATGGAGCCCCCTTCTTATTTATTGTTGTTTGATTCAGACAATTTTGTTATGTTTTAGACTTAGTTGTCCTCTATTTAGTTGATCATGACTGCGCATCACCTAGTTTTGGGAGATTATTATTGTATCTCAGTATGTAGTTAATGGTTTGAGACTTATTTATATTTGATCTATATCTAGATAACAGATTATTATTTTTGTCTTGCATTGGTTGATTATGGATGTTGGCTTACCTAACCAGTTGGAGTTAGGTTCCATCATGACCATTGGTGGGATTTTGAGCCGTGACTTCATACTTTTCCTTATGTCCTCCAATAATTTCCCAAGAGAATGGTCTTGAGCTTTAGGAGAAAAGTGTTGTCCGTACTTTACTGTGCAGTCCACACTTTTTCATTCACTTTCACATTTTATTTTCAACATCAAGATTTAACTACTTTTGGCTACCTTACCACTCTCACCTTGCACCAAACACATGTTTCGATCATTACTACGCGCTTGTATGGGCCCACGTGCACACATGCTTTCAGGTTAACTCTATTACTCTCGTACACTTATTTATACCATAAATTGATTATGGAATTTTGTGAGGCTTTACATGTATTTCACTTATCCATGCTTTAGAAGTATATTGAGGACAAGTAAGTTGTTTTGAACTTTGACATGGTACAATTGGATGAGAACTTGATCTATTAGGAGGAGCCGATCGCTAATATGGATAGACAAGTTTGGAAGTTAAGGTTAGAAGAGATTGCTTTAGTAAAAGAGCTCAGCAAGATCAATATAGCGAGATGTCCACTTGGGAGACCAATTCCGGCATGCATAGCAGACACCTATACTTATTTGATAGCCCATATCTATTACTAAACTCGTTCGAGGATAAAAGTTTGTTTATGGGGGGGGGGGGGATGTAGCAACCTAACCAGTATTTTGAGTTCTAGCATCTCGTTACTTTATAAAAATTCTCTTAAGTTCATATGATGATTTGATACTTGTAAATATGAGCATTTTTCACCCTAAAAGGCTCGGGGGCGTTTTGGCACCATCGCGTATAAATTTGAATTAGGAGTCTTTATGTTGGCCTCAGTTATAATATATAGTAGTTGCACTTCTTTCATGTTTTGAGTCTTTGGATAAGTCCGAGTTGTATTTTCGAACTTGTCGGTATGGTCCAGAGGGATAACAAAGGCCTCAAGTGAGTTTTGATGCATTCAGGGAGAGTTAGAATGAATACTAAGAAAAAGTGCACTAACAACAGGGGCCCATTGTGCACTGACTATAGTGCTCAGGCCCAAGCACGTTACTAGTTGCGACGCACCTGTTATCACGGTCAGGTCAGGCATGTTACTGGATATGATGCCACCCCCCTATCCCAGGTCATTTTTTTGGCTTAACATAAATAGCCTCATTTATTATTTTGAGCCATTCTCTATCATTCTGGAGACTTAGGAAATAGACTTTGGTAGATTTTGAGCAAGATTAACATCTACAACGTTAGGATAAAAGATTCTTTCACAAATTTATAATTGTATCATGAATATACAATCGATTTTGAATTAGACATATGAATTGAGAAAAATTTTGTAACGACCCAAATTCCACCTAGTCATGATGACACCCAACCCAGCCCGCTAGGTAACCCAAACAATAGCTACACAATTTTAATAAATATCACAAATAATCACTAAATGAAATATCTAAACTTTCCATATAATATCTCATGGGTTGGTAGTATGAAGTCATGAGCTACTAAGGTGTTTATATTTACAAAGCTAGTAGAGAATAAATACAACATTTGTTTGGAATATATATATAAATAGAGTACGAATCCAAAACTACCAACGATAGGTGGTAGCTATACCCAAAAAATAGGTACATCTTCAATCCCAGCTTCCGTCATCCACATCAGCTCACCTCCAAGGTCTACAGGCAAGGTACATAAGTGCAGTATGAGTACAACCGACCCCATGTACTCATCAAGTATCATAACTAACCTCAACAAGGTAATAGTAGAAAGAAATATTAATGATGCTCGCTAATAACATGTTCATTTCCCGAATTTCACAAGTACACAAAAATGGTGCCATCTAATCATATAACACAGAAAAATCATATCGGTGCATAAAAATATAATATGTTAAGTCTTGAATCAGTTAACAATGCAACATATAGAGAAGATATGCGTAAAGTATCAAATAAAAATCCTTTCATAGTTGCATTTAGAGAATATGTCATACCACAACCTGGGGAGGGATGGCTGGCACCTGGTGCCATGCTGGCCCGAGCGAACCACTTTGTAACTCATGATCGTTCGGCAAAAACTAGAACATACATAGGCCGACTTGGTTGGACTCATTCTTTATATAACTATCATGTAAATACATGGCCACAACTCATAATGTATAACTGTAAGTGGGAAATTCTGTATCAGGAAACCATCATACTTAAAACATGAATACAGACTGGCCATCAAGGCCTCTGACACACTGTACATAATGAACCTATGTCTACGTAGCGCCTAGAGTATTTGACATTGAAACATGGTCGGGAGAAGGGCCTATCCTACCCATACGTCTGTAGCAAAACTCTAACACGATGACTTATAAACTCGGTTGCACTCCAAATGAAGTGGAGTCTTACCGATCCTTCGTTGAATGCTAACCTCGTCTACTCTGAGGGTTTGTCAAATTGATTACCTACACCAGCATGCGTGAATGCAACATCCACAACAAAAAAAATGCTAGTACAAATAATATATCGAGTATGTAAGGCAGAAGTGAAACATAACAATAAGTCAACACCAATGAGAGAGATGTAAGAATCAACCCAAACCTCTGAAGTGCCTCTGAGGGCCATGATATGCATACTAATTATACCTATATATGTAATGCCTCTCTTTGGGACTATTATCCATATTGCAACATGACTCCGCAACTGATCAACTGTAACTATGTGACCGACCGTAGCCCGGTGGAAAATGCATGACTTCTTGACCGACCCTATCTCGGTGGTTAATGCGTAAATTTTTAACCGACCCTATCTCGATGGTAAATGCATGACTTCCCGACATGCCATAGATCGGTGGTAAATACGTAGCTACCCAATCGGTCATAGCTCGGTGATAAATGCATGAAGAGCCTTATATGATCATTAAAAAATATTTATTGTATGACTCAATAGGGACTTCGGAACATACTAATACATGCTTTGAATTATATTTCACAGAAGTGAATAACGTATACATCCTTAACTAGTGAGAGTAGAACCATTTATGAAATAACTTTACGTTTACGTTTTCTTACCTAGATCTTGCCAAAAGAAGGAAGGATTAGCCTTAAAATCCTTTGTTGATAACAACTCAATATACACTGCCCGCAGTTTTTCAACCTACAAAGTTATTAGAACTATGGTTAATACCATGGAAGAACTAAAAACACATTTCTAAGCTAGTATCTTTCTTATGGAGAATTGGGCAACACTTCCCCTATATTTATATGACTTTCCAAAAGTTAAAAAAATTACCAAATAACCCAAACAACCTCAACAATAATTATATTAAGCCTCTCAAATAGTCTAACAACCAACAACAACACACCTACAATTTTCAGAAAATTGGACAACACCTATATCACTTCCTTTTAATTCAATCAAACACACACACAAGAAAAAAATGACAGGAAAAACATCAAAAACAACACATCCAATATACTACATCAAGAACCAGCCAAACCCTAGCTTAAAAACCTTCTAAGACAGTCCCATATGCAAAACACCTCAAACATACTTCCATCTTCACGTTTTACATGGTTTCCTTCAACATCTAGGCTTACTATGGCCTAAAAACAACTCAAACCTAGGAGAGGAGGTGAAGGAAATACCTTACAGAACACCAATCCCCAATTTTTAGAGCTTAATTCATTGATATGCCTTCCTCAATCATCCATGAATAGATAAAGAGGAGAACTATCGACTAGTTCGGATTCCTAACGCTTGAATCCACTTGTTTCACCTTCTCCACCTTTGATTTTGCTTCAAAAACCTAAGGATATGTTTAGCAGGTATAGAGAGAGTTTTACGTATAATTTGGGTCGAGAATAAGGTTTGTAGATGAAGGTGACAACTTTATATAGAAAGATAATTCACAACCAACCTTGTGGGTCCCAAAGGAAGCTGATTGCGCAGTATTGTAAAATTGCAAATATCTCTCTATTCCGATATTGTATCGAAAAAAGGTTTAATGCGTTGAAAACTAGACTAGTAGATGTTCAATTTTTGTGGGTGTATAAACCCCTAGATCTTGGTATATTGGTAGAAAATAGCAGTGACATTAGACCTAAATTTCAATACAATTTATGAACGTAACTTGTGATGACTTTTGCCGACCTTTGTTTCACAACTCGCTTGACTTCAAAACATAACACACGAATATAATAAGACTAAAATACCTCATAAAAGAACCTTCTTATCATGTTAATAAACCTAATCTCACCCCAAAAGTACGGGTTATAACATTCTCAACTTGCCGACTTTCGACGAAACTTATTTTCTTCGATTCATTTAGCTTCTAAACCTTCCAAACCTCTTGGTACTTATATTTCATGATATTAAATATTTGTAACCTCCAAGGTAAAATTACTATCTTACTTTATGTACTTTCAAAGACGATCTCATTTCCGAACTTACATCAATTGACTTACGACATACTTTTACATATGAAAGCATAGGGTATAACATCATTTCCCCATTTGGAAAATTCGTACTCGAACGTTGAATGACAAGCTCATTTCCATCTAGGAAAATATTCTTCGAATAAATCCAAAGGACATGGCATTCCCCCTTTTGGGCTCTTTATCACACCACGACCTGTGGTCGGAATTCTTCCAATCTTGCAGCTGTTTCTACCTTTTGTCATGTAGCCCATACAACTCTGTTCTTGTACGTGCACCTACGTGAATATTTGATGGTAGGATATAATCTCATGTTTTAGTTGATTACTATATTCTAATTTACTGCACTTTAGTTGAGTTTGAGCTTTAATCACTAGCGTTTTGCACTAATTGTGCATTTTATGCCTTGTAGGAGTGATTCCGAGCTATGTTTATGTTATGGAATGAATTCAAGTGATTTGGAGCATTGAAGTCTGAGTAAAATACCAAGGAATTAAGCATGGATCGTGTTCGGGGATCAACAGATGATAGTTTAAAATGAACAAAGAGTCGAGAAGGCATACTGTGCAGTGTCCAGTAAAATGCACATAACTTTTCACTCGAAACTCCGTTTGAGCTCCACAATATATTGTTGTAAAGCTAATTCAAAGGGATACGACTTTCACGTTTCACGATTTTCTATGTTACCAAAATAACAGGGTAAAATGTTTGCGTCAAGTGAGCGGCCGCGCAATGACCGCGCATATTGGGCAGAACAGTGTTAAAAGTGTGTGGCCACGTGTGAGGTCGCGCACGTCCTGTCCGGGAGATTTGTTCTTTTCGCGTAGGAGAAGGTGTAGTGTTTGGGACCGACCCTACTTGGTATATATACATGTAAAAATGGTATTTTTGGGACTTTTGACATAATTTAGACCTAAGGAAGAAAAGAAGAAGAGGGAGAAGCAAGAGCACAAGGATTTTACCATTCATCCTCACTCAAAACAAGGGTTTGGATGTTTTTTTTTTCTTTTAATTAAACTTAATTGTGATAAATTTCTCCATATCCATGGAGTAATTCTTCCTTAGGGATTGATGGATTTGGTGTTTTGAGTTTGGCGATATTAACTCTAGTGTTTGTGTATTGAGTCGTTTGGGGTATTTTTATTATTGCATACATATTCACATGTTTATGTAATCGAAAGAGGCATAACCTGTGATGTTTTGCATTATCTTGTTGGTTGAATTCATTAATTTTTATTAGTAATCGGAATAGGCTAGTTAAATTAATTCTTAGAGCTAGTTAGAAGGATAATCAAAAGAGGTTCTCCTAAAGATTAACCCACTACAATTCTCGCATATTTTCACTGAGCTTAACTTAGTTTATATTGTGAGGTTGAGACTTAATCAAGAGAGGAATTTCTATTGAATATCGAACTAATAATAGAGTGAATTCGAGAGACTCACTTGAACCATAGAGTGAAGTAACTAGAGTTAATTCCCAAACAAGTATCTTTCACCTATCCAACAACCCCTATTTCATCCTATTAATAAATTCTTGTTTACACTTGTTAAAATTGTCATTAGCCAATAGTTAGACTATTAGTCAATTTCAGTTTTAATTCACACAACTCCAAATTATTGATCATCTTGAATAACAATAAGACTAGAAGCTACGAAAATACTGTTTAAATCCAATCCCTGTGGATACGATATTTTCTATACTATATTCGACTAGCGAGCCTAAGTTTATATGTTGGTTTTGGGCTCATCAAATTTTGGCGCCGTTGCCGGGGATTGGCAATCGATAGTTTTTGAAATAGTTTGTAGTGCTAATTCAGGAATTTTTTATATTTTATTTTCTCTTTTTGCGATTGGTGTTCTTTGACCGTGTGCAGGCTGCATGTTAGATTGGTGCATGACTTGATCTTCTGGTAAGAAATTACAATCATATGAACCAGATGTCGAGAAACATCTGCAACAATTGAGGAAGGAAAGAAATCTTCCCGAGAATACATAAATGGTTGAGCAATCATCAACCAAAGAAAAGATGGGTGGGCATGATGATAATGTGGAGTTGGATGCGAGAGAGGCAGCCCAACTCAGAGAGAAACATAAAAGAGATGCTGAAGAAGAAGCACTCAGAGATGCATAAATTGCTTATGAGGAGGAAGAGCTCGAAGAATGGCTAAGAATCAGCCCTTGGGTGCAGACCAGTTCTGAAACATAGATCCCGGCCAAGGGAGACTACTTGTTGATTACGCTAGACCAGTTTAAAACCAAGGTTTATCCAGTGTGAGACCACCTCCAGTTGTAGCCAATAATTTTGAGTTGAAGCAAGGGTTGCTCCAAACCCTCCAAAACAGTTGTGTCTTCAGAGGAAAGATGAAAAAATATCCAAACAATCATCTGATGTACTTCGAAGAGATTATGAACACCTTTCAATATAATGCATGTCACAAGATGCAGTTTATCTAAGGGCATTCCCCTTCACACTTAAAGATGATGCAAAGCACTGGCTTCGAAGCTTGCCCCAGGGATCAATTAGAACATGGGAGGAGATGGCCAAAAAATTTCTTGCTAAATATTTCTCTTCAGCTAAAACGAGCAAGTTCAGAAGAGAGATTCATAACTTCTACTAGAACGAGACTGCAACTGTGTTTGAAGCATGGGAGAGGTTTAAAGATATTGCGCGAAAGTGTCAACATAGCGAAATTGAACTCTGTATGAAACTCTAGGACTTTTGGGATGGTTTGACACCGACCTGACGCAGAACATTGAGCAATGCAGCTGGAGGTCTGTTAATGAAAAAGACTCCAGAAGAGATAGTCACTATTCTAGATCAGTTATCTAAAGATGCAAATCAGTGGCCCTCAGAGATTGCTGAAAGAAGAAGATCAACCGGTGTTCACCAAGTTGATACTAACACATCTGTGCAGGTACATCTTGATCCCATGGCAAAAGAAATCAGGAAGCCGACCTTAGCTTCAATACACATTGAGCCTCAAGTAGCATGTGATATATGTGGAAGATGATAGCCTATTCATGAGTGTCAAGCTACCATGGAGGAAATTAATGTTGTGGGTAATTACAACTTCACTGCAATGGGTCAGAAGCACCTTGATTTTTGATGGAGTTCACCTGTGGTACAACAAATTCATGGCAACAAAATAACTCTAGATTTCAAGGAGCTTCTGATTTTGTGAATCAGTCGAGGCTGCAGTTTAAGCTCAACAGCCAATTTAGTCCGGGTTAGAAGATTTGATGAAGTCATTCATTTTCAAGATTAATGAGAGATTAGATGCTCATGGGGAAGCTATCAAAAAACTTGGGACAAGTTTGCGTAATTTGGAGAGATAAGTGGGAAAAATTACAAATATATTATTTGAGAGAATCTCAGGTACTCCGCCAGCTGATACTGAAAAGAATCCCAAAGAAACAGTAAATGTTGTGACCTTGAGAAGCGGACAAGTGTTGAAGGATCCCACTCCAATTCAAAAAGAAGCTGCGCCTGAAAAAGAAAGTGGGAAGGAGCTGGAAATTGAAGATGATAAAAAGACTGAGAAGAAGAATGGCAAGAAGGAAGCTGAGAAAAAGAAGAAGGAGGAAACTTCAAGAAGGGAGGAATCTGATGATGTGAGCAAGCACATGCTTGCTCTACATTTTCCCCAAAAGCTCTATAGAGAAAAGCTGGACATGCAGTTTGAGAAATGTTTAGATATGCTAATACAGGTTAATGTAAACCTTCCATTCACTGAAGTTCTCTCACAAATTCCAGCTTATGCAAAGTTCTCGAAGGAGATCCTTACAAAGAAGAGGAAGACAGAAGAGACCTCAGTGGTCAAGTTCATAGACCATTGAAGCGCGAACTTACTAAATAAATTCCCATTGTCTATTTGCAGGAAACTGGAGAAGGAGATTGGAGAGATAAGGTTGGTGCCAATATCGTTGTAGCTTGTAGACCAAACAACTATAACACTTCAGGGGATAGTAGAAGATGTTTTGATGCGGGTGGATAAGTTCGTCTTTCTTGTAGATTTCATAGTGGTGAATATGTAGGATAACAAGGAGGTCCCCCTCATCCTAGGAAGACCATTTTTAGCAACGGGTACAGCTATACTAGATATACATGATAGAAAACTCATGCTTAGAGTAGGTGAAAAGACTATGGCTTTTGAGATAAATATAGCAACTAGAGTGAAAAAGGAGAAGCCAGCTGCGAGTGTTGAGTGAAAGGTGAAGCGTGTGAAAGAGAAGGCTGCTGTTAGTGAAAAAGATAAGTGGCGGGTATACCCCAAGAAGGCTGAGAAGAAGCTGTCTGTATGGATGTGTGCACTAGTTCGAGCGCGTGGAATGGAGCCCGAATTTGATTCAGACCCCGACTAGAGATTCAGGAAAGTTTACTCTACCTTATGCTTTTTAATTGTGTGTCATGAGGACATGCCACAACTGAAAGTGTGGGGTGGGGAATATTTTTATGTTGTATGTAGATTAGTCTTTGTTTTTGTTTTTTTTAGTTTGAGTAGTAGAAAAAATAATTGAAAGAAAACATAAAATTTTAAAATTTTTGACTTTTCCCAACTATGGATATTATTCGATGGGTTTCTTGAGGGATTAAAGTTGAAAGAAAAATGAAAAAAGATTTTCTTTTGTAGTTAGTGTAATAATTCCCCCTTGGTTTTTCTTTGTATCGTGGTTCTTTCCAAGGGTTTTATTTGAACTGGATATAGTTAGTTTTTGTTTTTAGGAGTCGGGAACCCTTGTCCTATGATTTGAAATGGAAGCAATATCTCTTGACTTGATCATGCCTTGAGAATAGTGAGGGCTTTGGTTATGACGCTTAGACTCAGTTTTTGACTCTTGTATAAGTAACTTAAACTGTATGATCTTAACTTTGCTTAACTGCTTTGACTAGAGTGTCTTGATGATCCAATCTTGAGTGAGTCATGTGCCATGTGCGTGTGAGGTTTGGTGTATTTTGTGCATTGCATTTGATGTCTAGAACTTGCTCTGTGTGTTTGCAAAGCGAAATGATAGTTTTGTTCAGTCTTGGAAGTGATATAGGCGTTTCTTTGTTGATCCAGCTATATATTTTACCCACCTAATTTTTATGTATCTTAGTTAACCCCTTTGAGACTATAATCTTGTTTCTTTGGTAACCATATTGCAAGCCTTATCCAATTGTTTGAATTGACAATCTATTTGAAGTATTTACCTCTCGTGAGAACTTGAAATTGTATGAACTTTCTAAAAGTTGAAGTGTGTGGTGGTTGGTTTGGCTTTTGAGTGGAACTAATGAAATAAGGAGAAAAGTTCACCTTTTGTTTTTGAAAAAGTAAGAGCCACTTGAATTGAACAAGAAAAGAAAAAAATAGTTATATTGTTGTGAACGAGATTCATTGATAAGTGGTAACTCTTGATGTAATGGTGCTTAAATAATTTGGAGAGTTAATGCATGTTGATGTCAAGGTGGAGTATGGTTTGACATAAGTGTGGGGTTTTGAATGTTCAAGTGTATGTATTAAAGTTCCTAGGGAGGTGTAGTCACTCTTATATCTAAATGTATCCTACCCGTCCCGCAGCCTACATTACAACCAGTTAAGAGTAGTACTTGATTCTTGACTGAATGAGCTCAATTAGTAGAGTATTACACTACGAACA
Source organism: Nicotiana paniculata (assembly GCA_005239505.1). NCBI lineage: Eukaryota > Viridiplantae > Streptophyta > Magnoliopsida > Solanales > Solanaceae > Nicotiana > Nicotiana paniculata. Next base: position 23,206 of record ML313436.1, read on the forward strand.
AGCCTATGGTGCTTCTTTTGTGGCACATGAATGTCGTTTCTGAGAGTGAGTGAACTCTTTTTATCTTGAGTTCCTAATTGTTCTTTAATTTTATTGTTTGTGGAACTACTCTCTTTTGTTGTGTGAGGGCACTTGATTCATGAAGGAAAGGTAATGTTGTTGACCTCTGTGTAAGAGTGATTTAGTGAGTTGTGAATAATGCATGGTCCTTGTGAGTCAATTCTTGAGGTGAAGATGTTACACTATTGTGCTTAGTCTATTTTAAATATTCTTGGTGTGATTAGTTAGGAGAGTTGCTTAGTGAGGCTGTGTCTATATAAAGTGTGGTTTGATTGATCGAGGACGAGCAATAGTTTAAGTGTGGGGTGTTGATGGTAGGCTATAATCTCATATTTTAGTCGATTATTACATTTCAATTTACTGCATTTTAGTTGAGTTGGAGCTTTAATCGCTAGTGTTTTGCACAAATTATGTGGTTTATACCTTGTAGGAGCGATTTCGAGCTATGTATATGATATAGAATGAACTCAAGTGATTTGGAGATTTGAAGTCTGAGTAAAACCTCAAGGAAATTAAGCTGGGATCGTGTTCGGGGATCAATGGATGATAGTATAGTACGGACAAAGAATCGAGTAGGCATACTATGCAGTGTCCAGTAAAATTGACATAACGTTTTGTTCGAAACTCTGTTTGGGCTCCACAATATATTTTTGGAAATTTAATTCAAGGAGCTACAACTTTTATGTTTTACGTTTTCCCAAATTCCCAACAGAACAGAGTTAAAAGTTTACGGAAAGTGCACAACCGCGCACTGACCGCGGATATCGAGACAGAACAGTGTGAAGTGCGCGGCCAAGTGTGCGGGCATACTTCCAGGTGCGCACCCGCACACGTCCTATTTGGGAAATGTGTCCTTTTTCGTGTAGGAGAAGGTGTATGTGTTTGGGCCCGACCCTACTTGGTATATATACATGAAAAATGGTATTTTTGGGACTTTTGACATAATTTAGACCTAAGGAAGCTAAGGAGAAGAGGAAGAAGCAAGAGCACAAGGATTTCACCATTCATCCTCAATCAAGACAAGTGTTTGGATGTTTTATGTTTTCCTTTGACTTAAACTTAATTGTGATGAATTTCTCCATATCCCTGGAGTAATTCTTCTTTAGGAATTGATGGATTTGGTGTTTTGAGAAGTGTTTGTGGATATTAACTCTAGTGTTTGTGTATTGAATCGTTTTGGGTATTTTTATTATTGAATACATATTCACATATTTATGTAACCAAAAGAGGCATAACCTTTGATATTTTGTATTATATTGTTAGTTAAATTCATTGATTCTTATTAGTAATCGGAAGAGGCTAGTTGAATTAATGCTTAGGTCTGGTCAGGAGGATAATCAAAAGAGGTTATTCTAAATATTAAACCTTTACGAATTCTTGCATATCTTAATTGAGCTTAACTAAGTTTATATTGTGAGGTTAAGACTTAATCGAGATAGACAGAACTATGACAAGCTGTCCCTCTGGGCACCTATAGGTGTACTGAAGTTCTTTGCTTGGTACTTTGTTAAACTTAGTGGACTTTTAGCCAATCTCTAGGCCTCACTTTGTGAACATATACAAAACTATGACAAGCTTTCCCTCTGGGCACCTATAGGTGTACTGAAGATCTTCGCTTGGTACTTTGTCAAACTTACAACCATTGCTATATTGTGTTTCATAGCCTTTGTTATCTATCCTTGTGGCTTTACTGCATCTAGGTAGGTCATACTATACCATAACACTTACTCTGATTTATTATCACCGAGGTCTGTTACCTAATTCCAGGTTACTCTCTCGCTTCTTATCCTATATGTATAAATCTAAATCCTTCAATGCTTCCTCATTACTATTCATCTTAAGAATGGAAGACTAATCTCATCTCATACTTTGAAACTTTTATCCAACTATTGTTGATTCACCTTAAATTTGATCTATAATCTACTACTGATAACTAGAAACCTCTTACATAATACATTGTTACTAGGGTTCACATCTCATCGGGGAACACCTGAAGATATTCGCCTGATCCACCTTAGTGACAATAGTATACTTCAATAACCGTATTTCATAGCTTCTCAACATGATTCATCTTATGTGAGGTATTCTAATCTCGTGCAATTCATAAAATTCCTTCTCGTTGAATCATTACTTTAATTGAAGGCTATATTCGTAAACATCATCCTCTTATCATTTCTCACACTTACACTCATATTCTACTACTAAGGCAACATTCCATCTCTTCTAAATTCTAATAGTCTTAAACTCCTCCGGGTTCATTCAAGATATACTGCGCTTTCTATAACTTCAATAAAGGATCAATTATGTTGTTTTGATGAGTTTAATCCCGAGGCCATACTTATTATCATTAACTCCTCACTCGCATATTATCATCCTGACTCATGTATACCTAAAACCTTGTCACTCTACCATACTTAAGCTTGTAACCTACACGTATCTATTCATTCTACTCCCAACCTTTATTTACTTAGTAGCACCATAGATTTCCTCATGTTATTTTGGAACCTTAAGAGATACATCATGTTGCCTCTAATTCTTCTTCTTTTCTCTCGTAACTAGACCTCTTGGTACATGGAAACCATAGCATGGAAGATGTTCTACTAATGACACCACTATCATTTCTGGATACTGAATCACAATGCTTCTAACCCTCTATCCAAAGTCTGGACTATTCACAACCTTCTTGAGTACGGCCAAAATCGGGGATTCTGATTTTGGGACCATTATGGCACCCCATGACTAACCTCGAGGAGACCGAAGCGGAATTCATTGTTCGATCCCAAGGTGTATCTCCCGAGAAAGGATATCGAAGGCTCATTGTGCTCGACCCCTGTGCAGTATAAATCGGTGACCATCGTAGAAAGGCAAAAATTTCCAAGGGCATGTGGCTAGAGCTGACCAACTCTCCAAGAGTGGTACAAGTCCGTACCAAACCATTAAATAACTGTACCAACTGTATTTCTTTGTAATAATTACATATGTACTATGTTGGGATTCCCCCTACTATATAATGGGGATCCTTGTTATTTTTTGGGACATGATTATTGAATACAACAAGAACATTCTCTGTCTTCTTAACATACTCAACATTTGTTTTACGGATTTATTGTCTTTCATTAAACGTGTTTATTAATTGTTCTTCATTTATTTCTCATTATTGATTATAAAGGGTTATCCTTGAGGCCCTCCATACTATTATTCCTCCATCGACCATCCTCTGTTAGGCATTATAGTTCGACCTCAAGGCTCAACTTCGGCCAGCTCGAGACCCTGTTTTGTAACATCTTGGTTTGCATATCACTTCTTTTCTTTACTCTTACCTTATTCTCCTAGCTCACACTTAGAATCTATTGCCTAACAACTAGTATAAAAATAAATCACATATATTTAGAACCACAAAATCAAATATAATTGTCATTACCATTTTCAAGGAACCCTAACTTGGCCAGATGGCCAAAACCCATACTGTCAGATCCTTCACATAGGAACCTTAACTTGGTGTTCGAATATCACGACACTCATGGTCAAAGGACCGAGGATTGCAGACAGCTCCGAGAAGAGGTAGCCCGACTGATCAGTAAAGGGTACCTTCGAGAGTTCCTCAACGACCGAGCTAAAAATCAATTTCGGGAAAGAGAGGTGAACAGGAAAAATGAAACAGAAGAACCACAACACATCATCCACATGATCATTGGAGGGATCGACACTATGCAGGGACCCGTTGTCAAGCAAACGAAAATATCCATCACCAGGGAAAAGCGAACTCGGAGTTACATACAAGATGACGCTCTCACATTCAGTGAAGAGGACATCGAGGCCCTGTCTCAGCCTCATAACGACGCATTGCTAATTTCTTTTCTTTAAAATAAATTTCAAATTAAACGTGTGCTCGTGGATCCAGATAGCTCGGCCAACATAATCAGGTCAAGGGTGGTAAAACAGCTCGGGCTGCTCGACTCGATCGTGCCTGCCTCTCGAGTCCTCAATAGATTCAATATGGTGAGCGAGACAAAAAAATGGGAGATCACCCTCCCGGCCAACGTGGCCGGTACAACTCAAGATACAAAGTTTCATGTCATCGAAGGCGACATGAGGTACAATGCCTTACTCGGGAGGACGTGGATACACTGTATGGAAGCAGTGTCGTCAACTCGTCATCAAATGATGAAATTTCCAACGGAGGACGGAATAAAAATAGTATACGGGGAGAAGCATGTAGCAAGAGAGATGTTCGCGGTGCACGATGTGGCACCAACATCGAGGCCATCTGCATCGAAGGAGCCAAAGGACAAGAAAACAACCAAGTAGCAATCACAAACTACGTCCTCAGCTGCACCCGAATGGATGAATAAAGGACCGTGTTGCGTCCTCAACACAAGCAATTGAAACATATTGAGGCTCGAACGCTACCACAGTTAAGGTACAACCCTCTTTTTCTTATTTACATTTTCTACTAACTCATGTGCAAGTGTTCGGTTTAGAGGAATCGAAGCACCCTCCATCTCGAAGACCTTAGGTTTTAAATCATGCGTTGCACTCTTTTTCCCTTAGATCGTATTTTATCCCAAATGGGTTTTGCCGACGAGGTTTTTAACGAGGCAACATGCATATGGTACCTAGGGAGAACTCATCAAGTATTCAAGGCTTCTCTTCGATCAACCTCGAGTATTGGGGGGCATCCTCCCATGAGATCACCTCCTCGAAGAAATTGAAACATGCCAAAGAAGGTCTTGAAAGGAGAATATGTAACAGACCAGACAGTCTAATGAACCGTGTCCGCATAGAATAATCGGGCTCTCGACGGTGAAAACATGTACGCTTGTATAAGGAAATCGAAGTAGTATATATTATCATCAAAATACTTTATGCTACAAACAAGTTTGCTATTTTCATAAGAAACGGCTCCAGGGCTAAAGACTCCCGAACACTTGCGGACTATCATCAATAGTCAGCTCACCGAGCGATATAACCTCGAGCTCATAAGCCCTCCATGAGGAAACATTAAACCTGTAAGCCCTAAATGAGGCAACCTCAAGCTCATAATCCCTCCCTGAGGCAGCATTGAACCTGTAAGCCCTCAATGAGACAACCTCGAGCTCATAAGCCCTCCATGAGGCAACATTGAACCTGTAAGCCCTCAATGAGGCAACCTCGAGCTCATAAGCCCTCCATGAGGCAACATTGAAACTATAAGCCCTCAATGAGGCAACCTAGAGCTTGTAATCCCTCCATGAGGCAACATCAAATTCATAAGCCCTCAATGAGGCAACACCAAATCTGTAAGACCTTAACAAGGATTGCCAAAATTTTGTAAGACCTTAAAAATGCATAATACCGATATTAAAGTCAAGGATTTATATTTGAACTTGTAAGACCCCTAAAAAGTCATACCCTTGATATAGACACCGATACTACCTCACTCAGGGACTAAAAGGCTCCGGCCAAATTAGCGCGGTTTGGAGACGTATGACTGCCACCATAAAACTATACGCCTTCAAATACTTCAAAAAAAACCTGGCTAATCAGGCTATCCTCAGCATAAGCATAAGAGCTTCGATCATATCAGCTCCAAACAATGAAAGGGCTTCGAAACAATTAGCCTTCAAGAAAAAGGCTTCGAAAATTCAGCCTTTGAGCAAAACTCTCGAGGTGCTCATTTGTCATCACATATCGACTCAGAATCGAGGTTCTGTCGTGCTGTCGAAGAGTCAGACGAACACAAAAACTTCAAAAAAGTATTTAACGAGGGAAAATTATAGCCACATTAGAGGTCACATCGACCCAATGCGTATGAGCCTAAGGGCCAGCCTAAAATGCTCCAGGCCAATCTAAAGAGCCTCAGGGCTGATCTGGAAAACCTAAGGGTCGACGAGCCTGAGTCAAAATTTGACTCAAGGACTGAGTCCTAAATGGTTAACTATCAGCTATTACCAATTTCTCATCAAGCACGAAACCCCAAGGGTTTCATTTCGAAGTCCAATTCATAGGACTAATTATTTCCAAGCATCAAAATTTAGAAGAAAAACAGACACAAACAAGTGGAAATTTATATAAAGGGAACACCGAAAGGTTTCTTTTTATATATGTAATGATATAAAGACACATTTACAATGCTCTCTGAGAACCCTATGGAAAGAATCAGAAAGAAAAATCCTAGTTTACTCTCGGGGACTTAGTCTTTCTTCCCCTCGGGGACTACGGCTCCATTAGCCTCCTAGGGACCGGCTCCCTCATTTGCTACTTCCTGATTGTCTTAGGCATCAAAAACAAGGAACTTGGCATCTAACTCATCCACCTTGGCATGCTCTATCTTCTCTGAGAGGTCAAAGCCCCTAGCATGGATCTCCTCGAGGGTTTCTCTCTGGGATTTGCATCGGGAATAATCATTGATCAGTCTCTCTCAATTGACATCCTCCCCCAACTTCATACGAGCCTCGGTGGCATCTTTCAGGTAGATGGCCACCTTCTTATCGGCTTCTGTTCGAACCTCCTCGACTTCGGCTTGAGCGTCCATGACGTCAGCCTTCATCTTCAAAAGGTCTATCTCAACCTTGGTAATCCTGCTCGTCTGAACCGAGTTTCTTCCTCGAGCATTACGAAGCTGTATCTCGAGGGCAGAGGTCTTAGCCCAAGAATTTCTTTCAACTGCAACATGAGCACGTATTTGTGCCTTCAACTCATTGCGTTCAAAATTGGCCTGGCCAATTTTTCCCCAAAGGCGTTCCAAGCCTCTGTTCTTCTCTGCAACTGAGATGACGAAACATTAGTTTCCGAGAATGGAAAAAGAAGCCGATATTCCCTCAATATGAAGGTTACTTGCTTCTCAAGATTGCCCTCAGAATCTTGACTCCGATTCATCTCCGATCGAAGGTGTATCAACTCTTTTGTCTTCTTATCACAAAGAAGCCTGAGAGATTTCTCCCCGTTCAAGGCTTTCCGCAACTTAGTCTCATAGTGAAGCAACTCAGACTTGAGCTTGTCGAAGGCCTGTGGGAAGGAAGATTCAGTTAGAAGGATAAAAATTCGAATCTGAGAAGACCAAAAGATCACCGAATCTCACCATAGAGCAGAGCCGCTGAGCCTCCTCGAATGTCGAGCGCGTATCCACTAGTCTGGTCACATCAGCCCCAGTTGAACCGCCCTCAACATCCTTCAAAGTTCCTTATATGGGAGAAGAAGATGGTGGCAAAGGACCTTCGCTCATCCCCTCCCGTGGAACCTGTCCCCAGAGGCTGGAGACCCCTGGTTCAGCGAGCCCAGCTGCCTCGGGAGACTTCTCTGTTCTAGCCTTCGATGTGGTGCCGTCCCTTTTAGTCGCATCACCACTTGTATGCCGGCCAATGATCGCGAGACCTTCCTCAATGGTTGCATCTTCTTTGTGCCTCCGGGCAGGCTCTGCCTCACTTTGAACATCCTCGTCCACCGAGGATCCTTTCAATTTATTACCTTGACTTGGCTCCGAAGCCAAAGGTCTTTCCTCCTCTCCAAGAGGGCATGGTCTCACTTCAGGAACTTCACAAATACCTACATCAAAGAAATTAATAAACATAAAGAGGAGTATTATTAAAGAATGGAACCATACAACACATACCATGGCGTTTTTCTTCCCATCTGACCTTTGACATAACTCGCCACTTGCATTCATCATAGGTTGAACAAGCTACCAGTTTCCAAGTCCAATCCTCTAGGTCAGGGACCTCGTATGGCAACCACGGGATCGCTGCAGGGAAAGAAAGAAAAAATTCTTATGGATTCCGACTCCACTGAGAACAACAAATGAACGTACAACGTATCACTTACGTGTAAAATTCCATTTCTCGGGAAATGGAAGGAACTCCGCAAGAATAATATCAACAGTCATCACTCGGACAAACGGACTCATCCATCCTCGGTCCCCATCCTCGTCATCACTGGCGATAAAGGGCATGGTAGATCGATGTCGTAGAGTAACCAGACCTCGGTAATGTAAAGGCCGATATAGTCTGATGAGGTGGCTGAGGGTGAACTCGAGCTTGGCCTTCTCTACAAAGAATCTTATCATTAACACTATCCGCCAGAATGACGGGTGGACCTGAACCAAGGTAACTCGATATCTTCGACAGAACTCGAGAATGACTCGATCGAGAGGGCCCAACGTAAAGGGGTACGTGTATACATTCAAAAACCCCTCTACATGGGCCATGATACCCTCTTCCCGAGAAAGTATCTGCAACATCACCTCTTCTCCTCATCTGCAGTCTCTCCTCACCGCCTCGAGGTGTCTCTCTTCTATTGATGAAATGGCCCGAAACATCGAGAGGTCTCTCTAACGTAAAGTCCTTCCTCGAGATGAAACAGTTCGAGGTTAGCTCGCCAAACGCCAGCGGTGTACCACCGGCCGGACGGGAAGCAGAGGTAGAGCTTCCCTCTTCCCGGTGAGCAGATTTGGGCATGGCAGCCATAACTCCTGTGAAGCAAGTAAAAGAAGATGAAAACTCGGGCGAAAGCTTCAAAATGAGATAACAGAAGAAATGATGCAAGAAGAGGAACTCCAAAGATAGAATTAGTTTTGCAGACTGCAAATCCCTCAATGAAGGTAAAGCAAATATATATAGGAAATGAGGAGACTATTCATTTCCCCTGTAGTCAATCAGCTCTGACAAAGCCATTATGACATCTTGGGAAACGTACCAACGGGGCCACCTCGGTCAATTCACAGTCGCATCATAATAATGATGCTATCATACATCGTTCGAGGGATTGAAGGTTTAAATCAACCTCGGTAAGGTATGCAACTGAAATCTGAAAGGCCCGATCTCGAGGGTCTCTGTTACTTCGAGACCAGGCTCGAAGGGGCTAAATTTAAATTCGAAGATTAACTTTTGCATAAACACTAAAAGGCAAGTTTTGAAACGAAGAAATCCTTTGTATTTCCAAAATATATTTACAAGAGTGCTTCGTAAAACTCCCCCGAGGAGCCCACATACAAAAAAAGAAGTAAAAAAAGGGAAAGTATTCTATCTTTCATCCTCACTACTTCTCGAGTCACTTGCCGAGCCCTCGTCCGAAGTAGTCGGAACTGTTGATTCATCTTCCCACGCCTTGGCTTCTTCGATTTCAGCAGAGAGATTGAAATCTCTGGCGTGCACCTCCTCAAGGTCCTTCCTCCTAGCTTCCAATCAAGCATGAGCAACGGCCCGAGCCAATTTGAGCTCGTCCTCTTCGGATATCTCTCTGGTTTGATTATTTGTGGCGGCAACATTATCTTTGTACGAGGATACAAATGCAGCGGCCTCAAACTTGGCCATGGATAATGCGGAAGCTTCCTCATGAGCACCTCGAAGAAGAACCTGATCGAGGCTAGCTCCTCCCGAAGAACGTCCCTCTCTGAGGCCACGCTGTCATTGTGCCGCTTCAGCTTTAGGATCTCGGCATCTTTGGCTATGATCTCTCCCCCAAGCTGCCCTGCCAGGGCATCCTTTTTCTCAATCTCCAAAGACCGAACTGAGGTAATAAACACCAAGTTATAACAATAAAAGACAAGCTCGTGAAATACCAGATTACCTGCTCGTTGAAGTTAGACCTCTACTGGAGCGCCTTCTCCGAGCCTACCCAGAGGTCGACCAACTCTTCCTCTTTTCGGGAAAATAAAGCCTTCAGCTCATTTGACTCCGATGTGAGCTTATCAAGCTCCTCCTCACAAAAAGTCAGCTCATCTTGTAGCTTGGGGAAAGCCTGATCATACAACGTCATGACGTACAACTCAAAGGAGAGAAGTTAGAAAAACAAGAATAAAAACTTGAAGAACAAATAATATATCGAGAAGTTACCCATTTTTGGAGTCTCATGGCCTCCTCAAGAGCAACCGGGGCATCAAGATCGGCGTCTTCTTCAACACCGACAAAGTAGTCATCGAATAAATCATCCTCTCCCTGAGAGGCCCCAACATCGGGAGCTTCCCTGTTCTGGGAATCCCGTATTTGCCCCGATAAAAATTACGGGCCCGATTGCAAATCGCCCAGGGCATCGACTTCTATTTAGGTTTCCTCTCTCCCTCGAAGAATCTCAGAATCGGCTCCTCCAACCAGGTATTCGTCAGCACAGGTTGCATCCTGTCCAATGGTTGGCTCAGGGAATGCACCCAAATGCTCCTCGAGGGTCTCCTCAGTGCTTCATCTTACCCTTTTTACCAAAGAACAACTGTCATCATCTTCGTCTTCAGCACGAAGATTTTCTGCAGCTGCTGAGGTCAAAAATCGTGGCATTGGTCTTAGGCTTTCGAGCCTTAGGTTTCTTTGGTTTTTGAGACTCCACTGACATCTCCTTCTTCCTCTTTTTTCCCTTGGCAGGTTTTGGGCATCTTCTTCGCAAGGAGGAGGCGGTCTCATTGAAACGGCTTCCCCACCTGCACAAACATAAAATATGAGACTTGTCGCCATGAAATCTACTCATAAGAAATCTAGAAGTGACATTGATGAGAGCATACCATGATTCATGGCCTTCCATCACATCTTGGCCAAATCACGCCAAACACGTTCATTATATGGAGAAGAGGAATCCAAGAGCTTAATCCATCCCGGGAGGTCCTTGAACTCCTCGAGGAACCACATGGTGGCTATGCAATCAGAAGAGAATCAAGCAAAAAGCAAAGGGGTCAGTTCAGAAAAAGAAAAAGAGGCGATTCAGGTAATAAAACATGCTCGATATAGGGACACTTACGCCTCATATTCCATTCCTCCGGGAATCGCATCTTCTCGGCAGGGATGAGGGACGAGGTCCTGACTCGAAAAAACCGACTCATCCATCTCCGGTCTTTGTCTTTGTTGACACATGCAAAAAATGCTTTGGCAGATCGACGCTGCAACTTGACTAAGCCCCCTCGATAGAGACGAGGGCTATATAATCTGATCAGATGATCGAGGGTGAAAGACACCCCCCGACCATGTTCGAGAAATATCTAATCATATAGACAATTCTCCCAGAAGAAGGATAAATTTGACAGAGCGTCACTCGATACTGACGACAGAAATCGAGGATCACCGGGTCCATCGGTGGAGAAGAAGAATTTACGGGGCCTAAAGTGAAAGGATATGTATATACGCTCAGGAACCCAACTTTATGTGTAACTATGCTTTCCTCAGATGAAGGGATTTCTACTTGTACCGCTTCCCCCCAGCGGAAATCTATCTTCACCTTCTTCACGCCGGTTACCGCACTTATGTACCGAGACATGGGTTCGCATCGGCCCGGTGTCGAGGGTGGTTTATCAATTTTGAAATCGGAGGATGTCTTGAAGGGACCGAGAATGCACTCCTCAATACGGGCGTGACGAAGAAGTGATTCCCTCTTTTTAAGGGACCGTTTTAGAAGTTTTGGCCATGGCTATAACAAATTTCCAAAGCAAGAAGATGAAGAAGTGAAGCAGAAGAAGGATGAAAGCAAGAAACTGTTAGCAAAAAGTTGAAGTCTTGAAGGTATTGTAAAAGTTTGAAATATGGAAAATGGAAGTAATTATAGGAATTGTTCATGTTGGAGAAGCGGAAAGGTCGACCAATAATGGTTCGTGGGCTTTTCGGGAACCGTGCTGACAGCGACCACTGTGCCTTTCTGTCACGGAAATTAATGATCTCACGTGGTTGAGGACATAATGAAGTTATCGAAGAGGTAAGAACTCAAGATTGTTTCTTATCATTTCATTCTAAGAAATGGGGGGACTATTTGTGTACGAACAAAATCGGGGAGTCCGATTTTGGGACCGTTATGGCACCCCATGACTGACCTCAAGAAGCCCGAAGCGGAATTCATTGTTCGATCCCGAGGTGTATCCATCGAGGAAGCACATAGAAGGCTCATTTTTCTCAACCCCGGTGCATTATATATCGATGACCATCGTGGAAAGACGGAAATTCCCAAAGGCACGTGGCTAGAGATGACCAAGTCTGCAAGAGTAGTACAAGTCCGTACCAAGCCATTAAAGAGCTGTACCAACTGTATTTCTTTGTAATAATTACACATGTAATATGTTGGGATTCCCCCTCTTATATAAAGGGTATCCTTGTCATTTTTTGGGACATGATTATTGAATACAAAAAGAACATTCTCTGCATTCTTAACATACTCAACATTTTTTTCTACAAATTTATTGCCTTTCATTTATCGTGTTCATTAATTGTTCTTCATTTATTGCTCATTATTGATCATAAAGGTTTATCCTTGAGGCCCTCCATACTATTATTCCTCCATTAAGCGTCCTCTGTTAGGCATTATAGTTCGACCTCGAGGCCCAGCTTCGGCCAGCTCGAGACCCTGTTTTGTAACAGCTTGGTTTGCATATCACTACTTTTCTTTACTCCTACCTTATTATCCTAGTTCACACTTAGCATATATTGCCTAACAAGTAGTATAAAAATAAATCACATATTTTTAGAACCACAAAATCAAATATAATTGTCATTATCCTTTTCAAGGTAAACACTTCTATACTTGAGTATCTCGTATCTTCTTCACTTTTACTTTACTTACCTTTAAATCTCGCATCGTATCTTCGTTTCTTTAATAACTTACCTTCCACATAGGTGGAATTCACATCCACGGGTTAAAGGTCTACTATAATACTTGCATCTCTGGTGCATACACAATATGACAGAAGATTCATAATAACTTCTTATAACTAAGTTCTATGGAATGATCAGAAAAAAAAAGAAGGCTAACATTTCTTAAATGCCTTTTAGCCTATTAATTATAAGTGTGGTGTGCAACACACCCATAAGTGAGAGTCTACTAGATACGACTTGTAGACTCCCTAGGACACCACCTGCTCTGATACCACTTTATCACTCCCCAACCTGGGGAGGCATGGCTGGCACTCTGCACCATAGTGGCCCGAGCAAACCACTATGTAACTCATGATCGTTCGACAAAAACTAGAACATACATAGGCTGCCTTGGTTGGACTCATTATTTCTATAACTATCATGGGACAACATGGCCACAACTCATAATTTATAATTGTAAGTGGGCGAACGTTGTATCAACGAACCAGCGTACTTAAAACATGAATCACACGAGCCATCAAGGCCTTTGACATACTGTACATAATGAACCTGTGTCTATAAATCCTCTAAAAGTATTTGACATTGAATCATGGACGAGACAGGGCCCCATACTACCTATAAGTTTGTAGCAAAACTCTAACACGATGACTTATAGACTCGGCTGCACTACGAATGAAGTTGAGTCTTATCGATAATTTGCTGAATGCTAACCTCGTCTACTATGTGGGCCAAATTGATTACCTACACCTACATGCATGAATGCTGGGTCCACAACAAAAAGGACGCTAGTATGAATAATGTACTGGCTATGTAAGGCAGAACTAAAACATAACAATAAGTTAACATCAATGAGAGAGATATAAGAATCAACCTGAACCTCTGAAGTTCCAGTGAGAGCCATGGTATGCATCCTAATTATACCTATGTATTTAATGTCTCTCTTTGGGACTATTATCCATATCGCAACATGACTGCCCAACTGATCAACTATAGCTGATCGACCAGTCGTAGCGCGGTGGTAAATGAATGACTGCCTGACCGGCTGTAGCTTGGTGGTTATTGCTTAATTGGCCAACTGACTGTAGCTCGGTGTTTATTTCTTAACTGGCCAATTGACCGTAGCTCGGTGGTAAATACATGATTTCACGACCGGCTGTTGTTCAGTAGTAAATGCGTAACTGCCCAAACTACCGTAGCTCAGTGGTTAATGCATGAAGAGCCTTTTACAATCATTAGGACATCTTTATCGTATACCTCAATAGGGACTTAGGAATATATTAAGACCTGCTTTGAATTACATTTTACAGAAATGAATAACATATACATGTTTAACTACAAAGAGTAGAACTATTAATGAAATAACTTTACGTTTACGTTTCATTACTTGGATCATGCCAATAGAAGGATGGATTAAACTTTACATACCTTTGTTGATAATGACTCAATACACACTGCATGTAGTACTTGAACCTACATAAAGGTAATAGAACTATGGTTAATACCTACTTGAACTCAAAACACATTTCTAAGCTTGTAGCTCTCTTATGGAGAATTGGGAAGCACTTCCCCTATATTTATATGACTTCCCAAAAGTTACAAAAAATACCAAATAGTCCAAACAACATCAACAGTAATCATATTAAGCCTCCCAAATAGTCCTACAATCAACAACAACACACCTACGTTTTTTAGAAAATTGGGAAGCTCCTATATCATTTCCTTTTAATTCAAACCAACACCAAAAATGACAAGAAAAACATAAAAAACAACACATACAATCTACAACATCAAGAACCATCCGAAATCCAGCTCAAAAACCTTCCAAACGGTCCCATATGCACAACACCTCTAACACACTTCCATCTCCAGGTTTAACATATTTTCCTTCAACATCTAGGTTTGCTATGGCCTAAAAATGACTCAAACCAAGGATAGGGGTGAAGAAAATACCTTATAGCCCAAAAATCCTCAATTTGCAGAGCTTACTTCGTTGCTATGACTTCTTTAATCAGCCACGAAGAGAGAAAGAGGCGAATTATCGACTAGTTCAGATTCCTAATGCTTGAATCCACTTGTTTCACATTCTCCACTTTTGATTTTGCTTCCAAACCCTAAGGATATGTTTAAGAGGTCTAGAAAGAGTTTTAGGTCTGATTTGGGTCTAAAATATGGCTTGGAAATGAATGACCCAACTTTATATAGCAAGAGAATTCTCAACCGACCTTGTGGGTCCCAAAGGGAGTTGCTTGTGCAGTCTCACGAAATTGCGAATATCTCTCTACTCTGATGTCGTATCGACAAAAGTTTTAATACGATGGAAACTAGAGTAGCAGATATTTAATTTGGTGGGTGGATATATATATTTGTTGAAAATCTCAATGACCTTAGACCTAAATTTTAGTACAACTTATGAACGTAACGTGTGACGATTTTCGTGGACTTTTGTTTCACAACTCACTTTACTTCAAAACATAACATAGGACTATAATACGCCTAAAATACATCATAACATAACCTTCTTATCATATTAAACACCCTAATATTACCCCAAAAGTACGGGTCGTAACATTCCCAACTAGAAAACTTTCAACGAAACTTATTTTCTTTGATTCACTTAGCTTCTAAACCTTAAAAACCGCTCGGTACATTTAGTTCATGATCTTAAATATGTTACCTCCAAGGTAACATGACTAGATTACTTTATTACTTTCAAAGATGATCTAATTTCAGATCTTACATCCACTGACTTACGACGCACGTTTACGTACGAAAACATGGGGTGTAACATAAGATATGTGTGAAATAGAAATAAATCCCTCAAAAAATGCATATAGAGAAGATAAGCATGATTAAATAAGTCAAGACCATGATTAAACAAGTCAAGTCAGATGGATTATCGTACATAAAAGATATGTACTATGTCTCATCTCATCAAGCATGGTAGCATATAGGGAAGATATGCATAAAAGCATGTATACATTCCGTAGCTAGCATATAAAGAAGGTATGCAGAAAATCATGTATAAATCAAAGGAGTTTGAAAATAGAGAAGAGATTCAAAGTCCAACCAATGATTAACTCTACGAAAATCCATATCAATTAGAAATTTGTCGGTTTCTCACAACTTGCCTGTAAATCATCAAGATATAAACATGAGAGGGTGACCCTAGGGGATCGATCATTATCCACATGATGCACAGATAACTCACGTGCCAATAACACAATCACACAGACAACTCATGTTCCAATAATAACGATCGCACGGATAAGTCACGTGCCAATAATAACAATCGCATGGACACCTCACGTGCTATCATAACTAGGATCTGTACGGACCACTTATAAAGCATATGTACAAAGATATATGTACATGAACACTCGATATCAAATGTCATACTCATGGAATGATATAGTTGACATGCTAACGTGCATGTCTGTGCAAAGGGTACTACCATAGCTCAAATTGGGAAACTTTATAACAAAAATAACAATTATCATGTTCAATCAGGGAACTAACCTATATGTAACCTCTGACATGATCCAATTATCTCACAAATGGGTAGAAATGTAAGAAACATAATATCACGAGGGATAGAAATCAATTCAATTCATATCATAGCTTAAGCACTACCATGAACATGGATAATACTCCGGTGCATGCACATGGGCTCAACCCCTCATATGTGCACCACCTATTGCACGTAACTATCAGTAACAACTCAGGTTACTAGTGCCTCAACCAACTTTAAGTAAGACACTTACCTGAAACAGGACAAATCGCTACTCTAAAGAGCCTTCCCACATGAATCGACCTCCAAACGGCTCAAATCTAGCCAAAAACAACTCAATAGGATCAAATAATACCATATAAATCAAACCCAAACGCTAAATGTCGATCTTTAATCAAATAGTCAAAGCCAACCAAAAACTCAACCCTGGTATTGCACACCAAAATTCAGGAAAACTCACTAATTCTGAACTCATTTGAATACGAGTCCAACCATACAAGTTTCATCCAAATCCTACTCTAAATTAATTTTTGAAATCTGAATTTTCACTTTAGAAAAGTTTTGTCAAAAACCCCAAATTTCACTTTGAAATTCCTTGTTAGGTGTATAAATCCAAGGGGATTCATTGTATATAATCAAAATCAAGTTAGGAACACTTACCCTCATGATTTTGGTGAAATCCATCTCCAACATTGTTTTTGTCCTTTCCCCAAGCCTCAAAATTTGTGAAAATGAGCTCAAAATCAAGAAATTAGGCATTGCATACCCATGCCAAGGCTCCATCTTCGTGATCAGGTTTGCCAACCTTATTTGGGTTCACAAAATACCCAGCAAACTTTTACCTTTCGCGATCGTGGCCAAGAACCTTCGCGATCGCGATGAACAAATTCGAACAAACTTGCTCAACTCTTTCATGAATGACTCTTGTATAATGGCAATAAATTACTGCACAAAACTCCAAATGACAAATGTTTTAATTTTCTAATAAGTAGAGACAATGATCTACAAGTCTTGTTTTTGGATCATCTCCAAATTCCTTATGGTTTGCAAGATATAAGCTCTGGAAGTCAACCTAGTGACAACAAAACTTTCTTCTGCGTGATCACGAAGAGGACAACTATGATCTTTATTTACAAGACCCAAACAACAATTCACTTTTCACGAATGCGGCACAACGGTCCACGATCACGATTCATACACCTATAACCAAAACCTGCAACTGAAAAGGGTCTAGAAATGAACCGAGACCACCCCGAAACTTATCCAATCCCCTCGGGACGCCGTCCAATTATACCAACAAGTCCAAATACAGCATACAAACTTATACAAAGGCTCAAAACACCACAAATAACATCAACACCAAGAATCGAAGATCAAGATCTTTATCTTAAACTTTAAACCTTCAATCTTCACCAAGAGCGTCTGAATCATACTTAAACATTCTGAATCATACCCAAACTCTGCACACAAGTCACAAATGAAAAAAATGAACCTATTCCAACTTCCGGAACAATATATCGAGCCCGATAACATCGAAGTCAACCCCTGGTCAAACTTATGAACTTTTCAAATCTTTAAATTGCCACGTTTCAAAAAACAACCAAAATCTTCTAGGAATATCCAAATTCAATTCGAACATATGCGCAAGTCCAAAAGCCCAAAATGCTGAAAACGACCGGTCGGGCCATTGCATTCTCCCCCAGTTAAACATACTTTCGTCTTCTAACGTGCCGAGAGTCATTTCAAAGCCATCGAAACACGGTATAAACTCTCCATATGCATACCCATGAGTGATCCCACGTTACCTCAATCAATATAAGCCTGTCAACACAATCTAACTGAAGAATATTTTTTCAACCATAGTCCATAAACCTTAGAACCCAATCTCCAACATCCGGAGTTGACTATAAGACCCGATTCGTGCATCTATACACTGTATAAATCCAAACAAGCTGCATCAATCCATAAGCATATTCCAAGATATAATTTGTAACTCATTACTAAACCTGGTACTGGTAATAATCCTCATATCAAATAAAACCTTGTTCCAAACCTTTGTATACTGTCAAAGATGAAGAAACACATAGAAAGGCATAACCACTCATTAGATCAACAAGACGAGGAGCTCTATCACTCGACAAGAACTAATGCCAAATTCTAAGCTGACTAATGACATTCCTCTCCAAGCATATCTTATCTAAATCCGATTACACTACTCCCATGTCCAATAATTTCATCTCACCCAGTACAAGATTCTAGACTGACGGTCCACAATAAATGCCCCTGGTGCCACATATGACGCTATTTGTGCACCAAACAAGCACAACTCGAATGTAACCAACGATGGAAAGAGCACCAAATCAGAGAACCATCCTGCTAGCTCAACAGATACAACCACAAAGCACAATGCTATGAACCCATCCCACAATGGAGAAGCAAAACACACAAAATAAAGATGACGAATTATATCCCAATATAACTCCGCTACGGTGCATAACCCGATCCAGACATACAGTTCCACATGGAATACCTATTGCCTAAATTCTCATACCCACAAAACACGTGTATATCAACAACAAGCACGTAGAGTGCATGATGATAACCATAGAGAAGCAGATAGAACCATATACCACAAATGAAAAAACACGACCAAATGCAATAAGCAACTCGACATCCCAAGAGCCTTCTCGCTCAAACTTCACCACAAGGCCCAAAAACCACATTATGTATGTAAATAGTTAACAGTTTCACAACCCATCGTAGTATAAATGAATAACACATGGATCATATCTGGTCATGAATAAGATCAACTCTTGTCAGTGAGACACCCCTTCAACAATGGTTGTGCGGAGTAAATAAACCCCATTCGACATAGAACATACATTCTCAGTAGGCGTGATAATGGGCCTCCAAATCAATTCTGATCATCCCAAAATAGGTAAATAACCTCTAAAAAGTCCACAATAACCTATCCCTAACACATACCATTAGCTTTCTAACTCTTAACATATCTTCACAGTCCACAACCAAGAAATAGTATTCCTTTGAGAACTTTTAGTCTCTAAATCTTAAGAATACCGGATTTTCCCTATCCCATCCCAACTCTACCACTCAAATGACTGACATACCGCTCATACACAATCACTTCATGGGAGATATTTCCATAAATCTTCTACGCCATGAAGCAAAACCTGAACATTAACCGTCTACAACCATGTGATCCCCATAGTACCACTACAGCATCCGGAGATCATCACACAATGCATTTACTACCATATACACCTTATTCATGCGATATAAGACAATGCTAATATCCTCTTAAACATCTAAACTCGTCCATGTTGTCTAACTTATAACCTTCCGTTTGAAACTGAACCACAACCCTGTACATGTAATACACAATGCCACACGACACACCACATTTATTATGCCATCACATGAAAACATGAGAATCCCATTATCAACTCTGAATCGCAAGTAGGATAGAGACCCCCTGTCACGACCCAAAATCTATTAAGGTCGTGATGGCACCGGACACCACCGTTAGGCAAGCTAATCATTACTTAGTTGAAATAATTTTCCGTTTTAACATTTTTTCGAAATCATTACCTTTCACTTACAAGTCCTAAAAGCGAATAAAAATTTATCAAATAAATACGACAGGTAAACTATTCCATTTATTTAATTAAATCCCAAACACATCCCAGAACCCGGTGACACAAGTACATGAGCAATTTCTAAGAATTTATACAATCATCACAAAGCTTGTCCGAAATACAAATTGGACAAGGAATTTAAAATGAAGATAAATACAATATGAGGGAGACTCTGTCAGCTGCGGATCGCCTCGGGATGATGCAGCTCGCCTAAGTCTCCAAATCCGCCACATCGCTATGAAAGTACCTGTGCAATAAAAATGCACAACAAGTGTAGCATGAGTACAAAACAACGTATACTCAGTAAGTCTCCCGCCTAACCTCAGAGAGGTAGTGACGAGAGGTCGAATTAGACACTCACTAGAGGTCAATCGAGTATAATCAAGTGAGACACTAAGCATGAATATCATAAGAAGTTGATTAAAAATCAGGAATAAATAATATTAACTCCTTCCACATTTATCACTTTAAGATCTTCGTCATTTCACTTGAAAATTTAAATCATAATCCGGGATAAGAAGCATCAGGCTTATTTCACATTTTACACATAAATTCTTCTTTTTCATAACTGGCCTTTAAAACTTCCTTAGGCTGATAAACATGTAGAAATCATAGAAAATACACAATAAATATCATGTGCAAGCAATGCTGAGGGTCAAACGGAACGGACCAACAATAATAAACTGTGCACTACCGAAGGGTCGAACGACTCGAACCATAGATGCATCTATTTTTCCCGCTCGCGAATCGATCATGCTAGTGGGTCCTGAAATACTTTATCAGGTATATAATTATCCACGGAGGAAATCAATTCTCTTTCTAGATGATTAAGAAATGAACTCTAGTCTTCTTAGATATTCAATTACTATTTCGATTATATTAGCGGTCTAATACTGGCAAGATCACAGGTACAACAAGTAAGGCATGCTAGTGGGTCCTAGACTATCCGAACATGGCATAATAGTAGCTACGCACGGACTCCCGTCACCTCGTGCGTATGTAGCCCCCACAGATAGTAGCACATACTTAATTAGTTCACCTAGGGGGATAATTCCCCCTCACAAAGTTAGAAAGGAGACTTACCTCGCTTCGAAATTCCATAACCGGCTTCCAAGCCCTTCTGATGACTCAAATCGTTTGACAACGCTCTGAAACTATCCAAACAATGACAAACCAATGAAAATATACTCTAATATTTGCAACAATTACAAATTATATAATTTCCCAACTTCGCTCACTGAAATTCCCTCGAGCCCACGTGCCCAGAATCCAAAATTTTCCGAAGATAAATTCTACCCATAGCTTTACTAGTTCAAATATACAATTTACTCTAAATTCCATGCTCAAATTCGTGGCTAAAAATCCAAATTACCATTTTCTAGGTTTTCTTAAAAATTTCCAAATTTTTCCACAATCTTTCATGTTTAATCCATGCATATAACTTGTATTAATCTTAACAACATAAAGGTATTACTTACCTAGTGATGTTTGACGAAAACACACTCTTGAAGCTCCTCAAAGTCGACCAAAAAGAAGAAATGAGAAGAAATGGCCAAAACCCGTTTAAAACATAACACTGCCCAGGCGACCCTCCTATGCGATCGCACAACATGCTCCGCGATCGGATAGGCCTTCTATGCTGCCTCCCTGATTCCTCCTGTGCGTTCGCATTCAAGCTTCCACGTTCGCACAGGCCAAAGGCCACACAACTTCCAAACGTACACTGTGCAATCGCAACTCCAACACTGCGATCGCATAAGTAAAACTCCAGCTCCCTTGAATCTCTTCTCCGCGATCGTACTCATCCTTATGCGATCACATATACCAAGAATCCAGCCCTCAAATTTCCTTCATTGTGATCGCACACAAGGGACCGCGATCGAATACCACACCAGATACACCAGAAGACAACAACAGCAAAACAAAGAAAAAAATGGTCTGAACTCACCCCGAAACACACCTGAGGCCTCCGGGACCCCGTCCAATCACACGACCCAGTCCCATAACCTTACATGGACTTGTTCGAGGCCTCAAATCACATCAAACAATGCCAAAATCACGAATCACACTCAAACTTTATGAACTTTGAAATTTCAAACTTCCACATTCGATGCTGAAACCTATCAAATCACGCCCGATTTACCCCAAAGTTTACGCACAAGTCATATTTTACATTACGGACCCGCTACAACTTTGAGAATCGCATTCTGACCCCGATATCAAAATTTTTACTTCCGGTCGAATTTCTCAAAAACCTTCAAATTTCTATCTTTAGCCAAATAACTTCAAAATGACCTACGGACATCCAAATTCACTTCCGATCGCTCTCCCAACTCCAGAATCACCATACAGAGCTATTCATAGGCTCGAAATCCTAAACGGACATCAATAACACTGAAATGCCTTACAGCCCAAATTTATGAAATTCTCCTAAAATGCTATCTTCCATAATATACGCCGTAATGCTCCTGGATTATCCAAACCCGATCCGGACATACGCCTAAGTCCGAAATCATCATACGAACCTATAGGAACTTTCAAATTCTGATTCAGAGATCGTTTACTCAAAATTCCAATCTTAGTTGATTCTTCCATAAGGCTTCCGAATTGAGAATTTTCTTTCCAAATTAACTCTAAACTTCCCGAAATTCAATTCCGACCACGCCCACGGTTCATAAGACCTGAAATGAAGCTACTCACGGCCTCAAACCTCTGAATGATGCGCTAGAGCTCAAAATGACCGGTTGGGTTGTTACACCCCGTCAATTAGAAACCTTCCGCTTAACTCAATCTAGGAGAACAATGAAACATGAAACAAACTTTGTGGAGGTATCAACCACGAGATGCGGTGAAATCCATTATGAACTCTTCGCAAACCCTTTTTCACATAACCAAACCATCAAACTGAACCTATAATCCAACCAAGTCACGCAGATTGCCAAACCCAAGGGTATATCCACAAAACACCTGTAAATCATTGCACAACCAAATGAAGCCAATCATTCCTATTACTATGTTGATCCAACCCACTACCAAGCCGACCCATCTTTGCAATTTCGTCTTGACTTGGCTTCAATATAACACTTCTCCTTCCCAGTACACCATATTCCTTGATCAACACTTTCCCCAAGAGGCCCTAACATAAATCCTGTGGTGTCCTAAGGACCATAAGCCAATGTATTCCCTCATAGGCACCCAATAGCATAGTAAACCAGAATACCCGCTCTAAAGACACCTCCTACAAATATGAAGTTGTTTCTTTCCTCTCTCCTTTATAAAATGTAGAATCAATGATGATAAAAAAATATCGCAAATATCGACACCACCAAATGTATGTCTCAAATCTTAGCCATACACAAATTTAGAAATACTTAAATACCATACATAAATCTCGAACCCATTAGAGCCTTCTCAACAGTCATTACTCTGCTCTATTCTCCAATGCCCAATAAATACGAGCCGAATGACTTGTGCTCCATTAGCACATGAATATCCAAAACAAAGCAACCAAGTGATTCCTTTTTCCTTGCAAAATACATCCACCGCGAATAATAAACCTGAATAATTCCAAGATTTCCTTATATCTATAAAGTGTAGTACATCGTGCATCTAACAATTTCCTTGTTCGGGTCATCCTCGAAACCAACCTTTTCAAATCATAATTGATCCATAAGTATGCCTCAGTCCAAGTGGCATAACACATACCATACAATCTGATCATTAATTGCTGACTCCCCCATTTAGCTCGAACCCATAACACATCATTCAATAACCACATTACATGTCCTTTATCACTGCCATGATCTAGCATTGTAACTCAGCTAAATTCTTCATAAGCTCATGTAGCACTAATCATAAAATACCTCATATCATCTGCTAAGCACATATTCATTCTCATTACAATCGTGCGAACTTCCTCAAACGATCCAAACTCAAATTGCAGCACTAGATCCCATTAGGTAGAAAGAAAACTCGTCATAGAAACATCATAAGGATCACACAACCTCAAAGCATCCTGCAGGAGATAACTCAGCTACTTAGCTTCAAACTAGCATCTCTCTATGACCCTATCATGGTCACAATCTCTATGCAATCACTTAATCTTCCCAAGTCTAAACTCGTCAACAAGAAATAATAGTATACTTCATTCCACAAATGAGCAACTGGAAGATCCCTAAACACACCCATAACTCGAGACTGTATAAAACATCAAGACAGAAATAAGTCATCCATAATCCTTTTGCATCCCAAGAAAATTCTTCTCGTCACATCCAAACCATTTAAGGATATTCCACAGTCACATAATACTCATCATATAGATATCTCTCAACTCACTAAGCCATCATCCTCACTCATAGGAACTCTACCGGACATATAAGTCCAAATGCACATACTCAAACAACTGAAGCTACCAATCCCAAGCTATGTTATAAACGTCTCAAGTCTTTAAGACTGGCGTACCTCAACAACACAGAAAACACATCTCGCACCCCACCCACGACATCACAAGCTGTCGGTGCACAACTGATACTGAGTGTTCAACATCATATACTCTTGAACAGAAAGAAACCGAGAATGTAAGTTTCAAGCTAAACCAAAGTCGCACGACAGAAGAAATAATGATGGGAAGTTTCCTAGATGCCTTGTAGCCTCTCGAAGATAAGTATGGACATCATTATACCGATCTGCAACACTCTACTAGACACTGCTAATGACTCGCAGAATCGATGAACCTAGAGATCTGATACCAACTTTTCATAACCAATATTCTACCTAGTCATGATAGCACCTAAAATAACCAACAAGGTATAGGAAACAACAGTTACACAATTATAGTGAAGATCATAAATAATCAATAAATTAAATAGCTAAACTTTCCATATAATATGCCAAGGATTCGCTGTAGAAGTCATGAGCTACCAAGATTCAGAATTTTAATGCTAGGACGAAAATAAATACAATATTTTTTTGGAATATACATAAATAGAGTACGAATCCAAAACTACCAAGGATAAGTGGTAGATATATCAGGAAAGTAGGTACATCTTCAATGCATACTTCCGTCATCCACAACAACTCAGCTCCAAAATCTACAAGCAAGGTGTAAAAGTGTAGTATAAATACATCTGACCCCATGTACTCAACATGTATCATAACTAACCTCGACGAAGTAATAGTTGCAACAATTATTAATGATGCTCTCTAATAACCTATTCAATTCCAAAATTTCACAAGTACACAGTCTGGTGCCATCTAATCATATAATACAGATAAAACCACATCGGTGCACAAAGAGATAATGTGCTAGGTCATGAATTAGTTAACAATCTAGCTTATAGATAAGATTTAAATCATCAAACTTTCATATAGAGAAGATATGCGTAAACTATCAAATAATCCTTCCACAATTCCATATAGAGAAGATATGCCTAAAATAGCAATTAATCCCTCAACAAGTGCATATAGAGAAGATATACGTGATAAACAAGTTAAGTCACATAAATTCACATATAGAGAAGATATGTACCGTGTCTCATCTCATCAAGTAAGGTAGCATATAGGGAAAAACACATAAAAGCATTTATATATTTCGGAGCTAGCATATAAAGAAGATATGCAGAAAAATCATGTATACATCCAAAGAGTTGGCAAATAAAGAAGAGATGCAAAGTCCAATTAATGATCAACTTTACCAAAATCCATATCAACCAGAAACCCATCGGTTTCTCGCAACCTGCATGTATCCCATCGAGAAACATGAGAGGGTGAACCTAGGGAGTTTGATCCTTAGCGACACGCTGCACGGATAACTCACTTTTCAATAATAACAATCGAACAGACAACTCACATGCCAACAATAACAACCATGTGAAAAACTCACATGAAAAATAATAACACCACACGGATAATTCACCTACCAATAATAACAACTGCACAAAAAACTTATGTGTTATCGTAACTCGAATTCGCACCGACCACTCCCGTGCTATCACTCCAGTCCATATAACACATAAAGCATATATACAATAATACATGTACATGAAAAATGGATATAGAAATTACATACTCATGGACTGATATAAGTGACATGCTAAGGTGTATGCCTAAAATGTACTACCATAGCTGAAATTAGGAAATTTCATCACAAAAATAGCAGTTAACATGTTCATTCAGGGAATTAACCTATATGTAATCTCTAACATGATCCAATTAGATCACATAGGGGTACAAACATAAGAAACATAATAGCATGAGGGGCAATCAATTGAAGGCATATCGTATCCTAAGCACTACCTCGAGGAAGGATAATATCAGGTGCACGCACATGTGCTTAACCCTTCACATGTGCGACACCCATAACACATAGCTATCAATAAGAACTTAGACAACTAGTGCTTCAACAATTTTAGGTAATATACTTACGTCAAATAAGCCAAATCGATACTCTAAAAAAGCCTTCCCAAATGAATCGACTTTCAAAACTCTCAAATCTAGCCAAAAATATCTCAATAACATCAATAATTCCATAGTAATCGAACCCAAACGATAAAGGCTGAATCTTTAATGAAATACTCAAACTCAACTAAAAATTCAACCCTGGGCCTGCACACCAGAATTTAATAAAACACACAAATTTTTAACTTCCCATTCGAATACGAGTCCAACAATAAAATTTTCGTCCAAATCCGACACCGAATTGATGTTCAAAACTCAATTTTTTGCTTTAGAAAAGTTGTGCCAAAACCCGGAAATTTCACTTTGAAATTCCATGATTTTGGTGTAGAAGTCCATGGGAATTCATGATACATAATCTAAATCAAGTTAAGAACACTTACCCTCATGATTTGGGTGAAATCCATTTCAAAAGACCGGAAACAACAAGTAGCTACAAGAAGTAAAGAGGTGATAATGCAGCAAGTAATCAGAGCGCAGTTAAACTATCGGTGAAACCAACTCAGGAAAAAGATGACAACCAAATAATCAGTTGTTGTATCACAAGGTTTACACAAGAATAACCCCGATGTACTATGCCTCATAATCACAAATCACGAGTCACAAATCGCGAATCATAATCACATGGCATCTCGTGCCTACATTACCAATCACAACAACACAGACAACTCACGTGCTGAGTGAATAACTCATGTGCCAATACCCTTAATACTTCAGATATGCACGAGCAACTCACGTTCCAATAGTAACAATATATCATATCCACACGGACAACTAACGTGCCACCAGTCCAATCCATAAACAGAAGGTAGGTATTTAAGAACACATGTATGACCAACAAGCATCAAGATTCATACTCCTGGATAGATATAAGTGACATGTTACAGTGTATGCTTGTGCAAGTGTACTATCACAACTCAAGTCAACAAGTAAAATTAGAGATAACACATCAAAACCCATAATATGCATGACACACACAAGAAATTCATACCACTACACAAATATCATCAATAAAAACGCCCCCACGCCATCACATATCATTCCCAACATAGCGCGCCTTGTCTCGCTACGTGTGCAACAATAAAATAAATTCTCGCCTTGTCTCGCCACACGCGCATCAATAATTATCCCACCTTGTCACGCCACATATGCAATCCCAACATATATAAGCCCCCTTGTCTCGCGGCATGTGCAAATATCAATAATAACAATAGCACGAACAAATCACGTGCAAATACCCCGGTAATCCGCTCAACAATTCAACATGTGCCAAAACACAACAACACAACATAACACGTCGCACCATACGTGACCATATGTGACAATATTTCCATAGAAACAATACCAATACCACAAAAATACATAGCTCATGGCTCAACAATACAGAGTACAACAACAACAACAATAACATGAGAGTACGGTAAGTAAATCCACATAAGGATTACAATAATGCAATGAAAGGGATAACATAAAATAATGACTTCAAATAAAAATAACTCAACAATGAAATTCATAACATGTAATAACAATATCAAATAAGGATAAATCAGCAATAAAAGGGGTAACACGTAATGAAACATAAAATAAGAGTAACTCAACAATAAAAGAGGTAACATCTTCAATTAGAGCATATAAGAGTAAGCTTGACAATAAAAGATAGAAAATGTACTAACAACTTCAAATATAGAATGTAAGAGTAAAGTTATCAATGGAAAATATATCATGATATGAGAACTTCAATTAAACGCATGGAAGAAGCCTAAGAGTCTAAATTGGTGAATTTCCATATATAAGGTCATGTACACACTCGTCACCTCGTTTACATATCTTCCACGTAATTCAAATAGGAAAATTAAGCAAATCCGTACGGGGTAGTTTCCCCCGCATAAAGTTAGGCAAGATACTTACCTCAAAAGACCTCAATCAATGCTCTAAAAATATTTTTCCTCTAGGTTAGATCTTGACTACCCATAACCTATGACTCCATTTATATTTTTTGTTTTCAAATTCGAGTCCAATTCGACTTTCAAATCTCAAATTTTTATTTTTCAAAACGTAGATAAAATCCCCAAAATTTCTCTTAGATTCTCATGAATTTGATGTTAAATCTCATATATAATCATGTAATCTAATTAAAAATTTATCAAAAGCACTCACCCAATGGTTGTATGTGAAAATCCCCTCTCCATGTCGCTTGCTACCGAGTCTAGGGTTTAAAGATATGAAAATGAGACTAAAATCCTGTCTTCCAGCCTTTTTGTTCAGCTGCAGGAGTTGCAAATGCGAATTACGAATCCCACAAATGCGAAGAATGATCGAAAAAATTACACCTATCACGGTCCCGCTAATGTCGCAAAAGCGGCAATTTGTTTGCAAATGCAAACAAGGAACACTTTGCAAAATCGACCGCATGATCGTAAATACAGAATTCTCCAACCTAGAGCACCATCACAAATCCGATTAAGAGTTCGCAAAAGCGAACCATGCAGTTCCCCATCCAACCAGGCAAATAACAGAATTTATTTGAATTTTAAATTTAAATAAATAGACACATCTGTTAATGAATATAGTGACTTTTCGGGAATGCCTAACTTTTTCCCTATAAATAAACATGAGAATTCCTACAAAGATATTCAGAAAATCCGCAAGTATCAAATATTGGCTTGTTGCATCCTGAAGAAGATTGGTTGTATTTTCCCCAAATCTGTATACGAGCAATAACTTCTTTAAGGAAAGTCGTTCTCACGCCTCAAGCCTTCTCAATATCATTTTCAATTACTGTTTTCTAACAATCTTAAATAAGTTATTCTTCTGTAGAGAACATTTTGTCCGCTGTTGAAAATCCAAAAGAGTTCATCAAACTCGACCGTTTTGATGGATCAAAATGTACTCGCTGGAAGGACAAGATGATTTTCCTACTGACTGCTCTGAAGATTTTTTATGTTGTTGGCCCTCAATTGACTGCTCTACTAGAATCCACTATAGAGGATTCTGATGAAGTGAAAGCAAGGAGGAAGAAACGGGAAGATGATGAACGGATTTGTTAGAGACATATTTTGAATAAATTAACAAATCGTTTCTATGATCTGTATCACAATTTGAAGTCTCCAAGGGAAATCTCGATGGCATTGCAAGTGCTTATAAAAATAAGAAACGAGGTATTGATAAATTTCTATCTTTAAAATACTTCGAATTTAAAATGGTTGATACAAAGCACATTATGGATCAGATTCATGAATTGCAAATCTTAGTTTTAAAACTAAGTGATCTTGATGTTAAAATTCCTGATGCACTTCAAATCGGTGCTACACTTTCTAAACCTCCTTCTTCTTGGAATGACTATAGAAAAAAAATCCTGCATTCTTCTGAGAATTTGATTGTTGAACACTTTCGAACTCACATTCAAATTGGAAGCGAGACTCCAATTCGTGATGATTTTATGCAACCTTCGAGTTTCACAGATAATAATGTTAGTCAGAATAATAACGAAGATGGAAAGAAAAATATGAAAGTTTCCAATAAGCCTCAATTTAAAACGAGGAATTCTTTGAAATGTCATTATTGTGGAAAAAGGCCACAATATTCGTGATTGCAGTTTTAAGAAAGCAGGAATTAACTTTAACCATGGAAATTCGTGAAACTCGGGAAAGTCTGAGAAAATAAAAGCAAACACAATGGAAAGTTCTTCATAAGGCTTGGTTGCAATGGTTTCTATAGTACCATGTAATATGGTTACAGAGTTAAATATGACTGTTGCTGCTGTTAAGAGTCAAGACTGCTGGTTGGATTAGGGTGCCACCGTTCATGTCTGTTATAAGAATAATATGTTCAAGACTTATGCAAAAGTGAAGGAAACCGAGAAGATTATAATAGGCAATTATATGTCACGACCCCAATATCCCGCCGTAGGTTGTCGTGATGGAACCTAGTCTCTAACACTAGGTAAGCCTAACATACATGAAGAAATAAGGAAAATGATAATAGAACTTCAAATTTTAGCAACAACTATCATAAAAGAACTCCACAATACAACTAACAATAACTCCCAAAATCTAGTGAGACTGAGTCATAAGCTCTACACAAGTATACTGAAACATCCCTAATACATCAATGTCTATAATAAGAGTATGCAATAGAAAGCAAGGACAAAGGGTGACTCCGAGACCTGCGAACGCTGGCAGGTATACCTTATAGTCTCCAATCTGGAAGCTCTACTCACTGGTGGGTAACCTGATATAAGTTACCAAAATCTACATAAAAAGATATGCAGAAGCATAGTATGAGTACACCAAAATGGTACCCAACAAGTATCAAGCCTAACATCGATAAAGTAGTGGCGAGGTAAAATCAAGACACCTACTAGGATAAGAATATGAAATTCAACAAGAATAACACAGTCTAAGAATGTAAACGAGGAAAATGAGGCAATAAGGAAATACAACAAGATAGATTGCAATTGGATTTAAAGCGATAAATGCAATAAGGAAGGAACACATATTAAGAACATAAAGGAAACAATACAGACAAAGACAAGTGAGATAAGAGATATAACAATGAGAATCACGACCGATGTACCGCCTCGTAGTCTCATTTCACAATCAAAATCACGATCATTCCTTATATCACCGCAGGAGCCTTACATTTAGTTTTTAAAATCCTTTTCCCGAAATAGCTACCCACATTTTAGCCCACCTTATCTCACTGCATGAGTATCAACTCCTATCCTTATACCACTGTGTAACGACCCGGCCGGTCGTTTTGTGAGATTAGCTCCGTTTCCCCCATTTCTGCTACATCATATGTTGCTTAGCCTGTTTATGTTGTGTTGAGTCGGACGGTTTGGGTTCGGAGTGGTCGTGGTGAGAATTGAGACACTTAGTCTCTTAAAGTAGCCTATAGTTGAAAAGTCAAACTGAGAGTTGACTTATTGGTAAACAACCTCGGAATGCAGATTTTATGGCTCGGATAGATTTGTTAGGTGATTTGGGACTTAGGAGTGTGTTCGAAATGAAGGTTCGATGTCCGGCGTAGAATTAGGCTTGAATTGGTAAAATTTAGTTTTTGGCGATTTCCGATCAGCAGTGGAAAATAGGCTATCGAGGTCAAAATGGAATTACAGAAGTTGAAACAGGTTCGTAATGTCAGTTTGGATATGTATGCAAATTTTTAGGTCAATCAGACGTGTTTTGGTTGGT
The DNA here is from genome assembly GCA_005239505.1 of Nicotiana paniculata. Classification (NCBI taxonomy): domain Eukaryota; kingdom Viridiplantae; phylum Streptophyta; class Magnoliopsida; order Solanales; family Solanaceae; genus Nicotiana; species Nicotiana paniculata. The sequence goes on from ML313436.1 coordinate 54,611, forward strand.
TTCGGCATCGTTGGTGAAATTTAGAAGTTTCAAAGTTCATAGGCTTGAATTTGATTTAATTTTTGTGTTTTCGTGTTGTTTTTGGTGTTTCGAAGGATCGACTATGTTTGAATAATGTTATGGGGTGTGTTGGTAGGATTGATTGAGGCCCAGGAGGCCTTGGGTGTATTTCAGATGCGCAAACGGGCACTTTTTGGCCTTAAGAAGTCTGTTGTTTTTCTGGTGTTTTAGCAGCAGTGAATCCTTCAATGCGATCACGTGGACCCATCCGCGATCACGTAGAGCAAAAGAGTGGGGCATGCATTTTGTTCTATGCGATCGCATAGGTTGGTTAGGTAAAGCAGTGCGATCACGTGTGTGCTGGTACGATCGCATATAGGTGCTGAGGCGTGTGTGTGGGATGGCCTTTTGTTGTATGCGATCGCGTGTGTTGGTGTGCGATCGTGTAGAGTGGTTTGGGTTGTGTATCAAGATCGCGTGGCTAGAGTCACGATCGCAGTGAGCAAAATAAATGGCTGGGCAGAATGTTTTAAAGGCCATTTGCGCGAGAATAGTTCATTTTCCTCCATTGTCAAGCGGGTTGAGAGCTAATTGAGAGGGTTTGAAGAATAAATCAAAGGGTCTCTCTTGGAGGTAAGGTTTCCAACTTCATAACTCGTTTATATGTCGTTTTCTAAGTCATTAAACCGGAAAAATTGTTGGAATTAAACCCAAATTTGGGGAAGAAAGTGCATGGAATTTGGAATTTTCTTATGAGGATTTGAGTGGAAATTATGTTCCGATTTTAGTGTTCTTGGTATGTATAGAATCGTAGGAAGACGATGATTCTAGTGATGCAAATTTTATTGAATTCCAAGGCGTGGACCCGGGGCTCGGGTTTGGCCGAATTTTGAGATTTTTGTATAAATTGATAGTTTTCGATTGGGATGTGTTCCTTTAGCGTATATTGATGATGTTAATATTGTTTTGGTTAGATTCGTAGTAATCGGGAGCCAATTTGAAGGGAAGGAGCATCGTGGACTAGTATTGTGGCCCGGTAGAGGTAAGTAAATTTTATAAATCTTGTCTTGAGGGTATGAAACCCCGTACTTCATATTTCTCGATATTTTTAGAATAGCGCACATGTCGGATGACGAGTATGTGGCGCGCAATGATTTTCGGATTGGACTTGGTCCTCTCCACGACAACTATTGAGTTGCATATTTTACTCTAAATCATATGTTAAACTATGTTCTAAAGACTATTGCTATATTTGGGCTATAAGCCATGTTTGGGGCCTCGTGCTGACTTGTTTAGACCCCTTATTTTTACTGCTATTTCCTCACTGTTTATTGATGATTTACACTCAGTCACATTGTGTTTTACTGTTTTCGAAACTCAGCCTGGTTTACACTACTTTGAGATTTAAAAATGATGTATTGGGTCGAGTACCCCGTTTTACTGATACGCCCGAGGGGCTTTTGAGAGGTTCTGACTGAGAGACGCCGAGGGCCTGATTTATGATGATATGATACGCCAAGAGGTGTCTTGATATTTGCGCTTGGGCTGAAGGAGACCCTCCGGAGTCTGTACACACCCCCAATGAGCGCACGTACCTACTGAGTGCTGAGTGCCGAGTGATGAGTGATTGAGAGGCATGAGTGACAGTGAGGTTGCACGAGGGTCTAATACTGAGTGGCTGTGAGGTTCTGAGTGATGTTCTGCCCGAGGGGAAATTTATGATTCATGTTTTTTCCCGAGGGGCTACTTATGATTTATTTCATTTTTACACTAAATCTTTCAGTTATTTTTATTTCTGAAATTGTCGAAGAATACATTTTCCAAAGGATTTTTCTGAAGTTGGTTTTAAGGCATGATGATTTCATATATCTATGTATATACTGTTGGAAAGAAAGGCTGTGCATACTATGAATTGATGATATTTATTTTTATGTGTTTCTTACAGCTTAGACTTAATTTATTTTCATTACTACTGAGTTGGCGTACTCACATTACTCCCTGCACCCCTGTGTGCAGATTCAGGTGCAGATACCGAGCGTTAGCCATCTATTCCATGCGGAGCCGGAGTTCGAGATATAGAGGTGGCTGTTCAGCATCCACAACATCTCTGTTTTCCCTTCTTTTGTTGTATCTAGCTATTCATTCGGAGGTTTTGTATTATAATAGTATACCTTTTGGCATATTTTTCTTAGATGCTCATGACATGTTGACTCCGGGTTTTGGGGTTGGTTGGACTATTTAACTGTTTATTATCCTAATGGATTTAATAATTATGTGATTATTGGCTAGCCTAGTTCCACGATAGGCGCCATCACGGCCGGTTTAGGATTTTGGGTCGTGACAAGTTGGTATCAGAGCCTAAGTTAATAGTACTCAACAGTCATGAGCAGGTTTAGTAGAGTCTTGCGGATCGGTACGGAGATGCATCTACTTATCTTCGAGAGGTTGCGGAACCCTTAGGAACAATTTCATTTTCTTGAATTATGTCGTTCCATGTTATTGATTATGGAAATCTAAACTTCTGTTATTTCCTTCTCTCACAGATGGTGAGGACTCGCGCTATTGATCAGGATGGTTAGCCACCAGCTAGACCAGTAAGATGTCGAGGCCGTGGTAGAGGTAGAGGCCAGCCCGTGCAATAGCTAGCGCAGTGCTAGTTGATCCCCCTATTGTTCAGAGTCAGGTTCCCGCCACAGATACTCCAGTAGGACAGGCTCAGGCAGCGGTAATGCCTATTGTTATTCCAGGTCTTTAGGAGACCTTGGCCCAGATCTTGACGGTGTGTACAACCCTTGCTCAGGCAGCGGGGGAGGCAGTCAGACTCCAGTTTCCTGGACGCTTCAGCAGGGCACTCAGGGCCAGTAGACACCAGGGGCGGTTCCATCCCAGCCAGTTGCTACAGTTCGGGACTTCGTGGTTCCAGCTATGCCAGAGGACAGGCAACGTAGACTGGAGAGATTTAGCAGATTATAGCCTCCAACATTCAGTGGTGCTGAGGGCGATGATACCCAGGGTTTTCTGGATAAGCGTCAGAGGATGCTGCGAACTGCTGGGATTTTGTAGACCAGTGGGGTCTCATTTGCTACATTTCAGTTTTCTGGTGCCGCTTTCACTCGGTGGGAGTTTTTTGAGAGGCGTAGGCCTGTTGGTTCAGCACCCCTCACCTGGCAGCAGTTCTCCACTATCTTTTTGGAGAAGTATGTACCTCAGTCTCACATGGAGGAGCAACATGGGATTTTTGAGCAGCTGCGTCAGGGAGTGCTATTAGTGACACAGTACGAGATGCGGTTTTTGGAGTTGGCTCGTCATGCTACCGAGTTGGTCCCTACGGATAGGGAGATGGTTAGGAGGTTCGTGGATGGCTTCACTTATCAACTCCGCCTATTTATGACTCGGGAGAGCGTATCAGATGCTACTTTCGAGAAGGTTGTTGATATTGCTTGAGATATTGAGTCGGTTCCCCACTAGGAGCGGGAGGAGAGGGAGGCCAAGAGGCCTTGTGGATCGGGCAGTTCTAGTGGTACTCCCTACAGGGGGCAGTTTCAGCATGGTAGAGGTCGTTCATTCAGGCCTCCTCAGTCAGTCCGCCAAGCTTATAGTGGTGCATCTTCGGGGCATGGTCCCCGTGGTTCTTAGCCAGGCCATATTTCATTCAGTTCCCTCCCGGCTCAGAGTGCAGCTCGAGCACCACCAGTTCAGAGTTCTTCTATGCATGAGTCTTCCAGTGGCTGTTCTGGTGCCAGAGGTTTTTATCAGTCCCCGCCTCCAGCTCCAGGGAGTTGTTTTGAGTGTGGAGAGTTTGGGCACATGTGGAGGCAGTGTTCCCGTCGTCCCGGTGGTTCCTCTCAGCAGAGGGGCCATCCCTCGACTTCAACTCGAGTTACTTCACCACCCCCACAGGCAACCAAGGGTGGTAGTCAGTCAGTAGAGGCCTCCCTAGAGGGGGAGGTCGAGCAGGTAGAGGTCAGGCCTGTATGTATGCATTTCCAGCCAGGCAAGATGCTATGGCCTCCGATGCACTGATCGCAGGTATTGTCTCAGTCTGTTACCGAGATGCTTTGGCTTTATTTGACCCTGGTTCTACATATTCCTATGTTTCTTCATATTTTGCCCATTTTCTGGATATGCCCCGTTAGTCTTTAGTCACCTCTGTTCATGTGTCGACTCCGGTGGGCGATACTATTATGGTGGACCATGTGTATCGATCGTGTGTGATATCTATTGGGGGTCTGATGACCCAAGTAGACCTATTGTTACTCAGAATGGTCGATTTTGATGTGATATTGGGCATGGATTGGTTATCTATGTGTCATGCTGTTCTCGATTGTCACGCTAAGACTCTAACCCTAGCTATGCCGGGATGCTCGAGGGTTGAGTGGAGAGATTATTCTATGTATATTCCTAGCAGGGTGATTTCCTACCTGAAGGCTCAACGCATGGTTGAGAAGGGGTGTTTATCTTATCTGGATTTTGTGAGGGATGTCAAAGGTCAGACTCCTGCTATTGATTCGGTTCTTGTGGTCCGTGACTTTTCGGACGTGTTTCCCGTAGACCTGCCAGGCATGCCACCTGGCAGAGACATTGATTTTGGTATTGACCTGGTGCCAGGAACCCAGTCTTTCTATTCCACCTTATTGTATGGCACCGACGGAGATAAAGGAATTAATGGATCAGCTTTAGGAACTCCTAGATAAGGGGTTCATTCGGTCTAGTGTGTCACCTTGGGGTGCACCGGTGTTGTTCGTAAAGAAGTTCGTAAAGAAGAAGGATGGTTCTATGCGTATGTGTATTGATTATCGGCAGCTGAACAGAGTTACGGTGAAGAATCCGTATCCTTTTCCTCATATAGATGACTTGTTTGATCTAAGATTGACTTGCGTCCCGGTTATCATCAGTTGAAGATTCGGGGGCCAGACATCCCGAATACTACTTTCAGGACTAGATATGGTCATTATGAGTTCCTCGTTATGTCATTTGGACTGACCAATTCCCCAGCAGCCTTTATGCACTTGATGCACAGTTATTTCGGCCTTATCTGGATTCTATCGTCATCGTGTTCATTGACGATATCTTGGTGTATTCCCGATCTAGGGAGGATCATGGGCAACATTTGAGAGTTGTGCTTCAGACGTTGAGAGAGAAGAGATTGTATGCTAAATTTTTGAAGTGTGAGTTCTGGCTTGATTCAGTAGCATTCTTGGGGCACGTGGTGTCTAGTGAGAGTATTCAGGTTGATCCAAAGAAGGTAGATGCAATGCAAAGTTGGCCTAGACCGTCATCAGCTACTGAGATTTGCAGTTTCCTTGGTTTGGCAGGGTACTACCGCCGTTTCGTAGAGGGATTTTCATCTATTGCAGCACCTATGACCAGACTAACCCAGAAGGGTGCTCAGTTCAGATGGACCGAGGAGTGTGAGGAGAGCTTTCAGATGCTCAAGTCAGCTTTGACTACAGCTCCGGTATTGATTTTGCCTACAGGTTAAGGTTCTTATACAATTTATTGTGATTCCTCGAGAGTTGGCCTTAAAGCTGTTTTGATGCAGGACGATAGGGTGATTTACTACATGTCTAGACAGTTGAAGCTGCACGAGAAGAATTATCCAGTGCACGATCTTGAGTTAGCAGCTATTGTTCACGCCTTGAAGATTTGGCGTCACTATTTGTACGGAGTGCATTGTGAGATTTTCACCGATCACCATAGTTTGCAGCATCTGCTTAAGCAGAAGGATCTGAATTTGCATCAGAGGAGGTGGTTGGAGCTTCTCAAGGATTATGACCTCACTATTTTATATCATCCAGGGAAGGCCAATGTAGTGGCCGATGCCCTGAGTTGCAAAGCGGAGAGTTTGGGGAGTCTACCCTACCTTCCAGTAGTAGAGCGTCCATTAACACTCGATGTTCGGGCTTTGGCAGGTTAGTTGGTGAGATTGGATCTATTAGCGCCTCGGCGGGTATTGGCTTGTGTATCCTCGGGGTCTTCTCTTTACGATCAGATTAGAGCACGCCAATATGATGATCCATATTTGCTTGTTCTTCAGGACACGGTCCATCGTGGTATGCCAGGGATGTGGTTATTTGTGATGATGGGGTCATGAGGATGCAGATCCGGATTTGCGTGCCCAATATAGATGGACTTCGAGATTTGATTCTGGATGAGGCCCATAGTTCGCAGTATTCCATCAATCCGGGTGCCGTAATGATGTATCAGGATTTGAGGTAGAATTACTGGTGGAGGCGGATGAAGAGAGATATTTTTGAGCTTGTGGCTCGGTGTCTCAACTATCATCAGGTCAAGTATGAGCACCAGAGACCAGGTGGATTGCTTCAAAGATATGATATTCTGGAGTGAAAGTGGGAGTGAATCACCATGGACTTCGTAGTTGGACTCCCACGGACTTCGAGGAGGTTTGATTCTATATGGGTTATTGTGGATCGGCTGACCAAGTCCGCGCACTTCATTCCTGTTGGTACTACTTATTCTTCGGAGCGGTTAGCTGAGATTTATATCAGGGAGATTGTCTAATTGCATGGGGTTCCAGTTTTTATCATTTCTGACAGAGGTACTCAGTTCACATCTCAGTTTTGGAGAGCCGTACAGAGAGAGTTGGGTACTCAGATCAAGTTGAGAACAACGTTTCATCCTCAGACCGACGGGCAGTCGGAGCGTACTATTCAGATTTTGGAGGATATGTTGCGTGCATGTGTCATTGATTTTGGGGGTTCATGGGACCAGTTTCTGCCACTCGCGGAGTTTGCATATAATAATAGTTATCAGTCGAGTATCCAGATGGATCAATATGAGGCTTTATATGGTAGGAGGTGCAGATTTCCGGTTGGTTGGTTTGAGCCGGGCGAGGCTAGACTATTGGGCACAGACCTGGTTCAGGATGCGTTGGGTAAAGCAAAGTTGATTCAGGAGCGGCTTCACGACGCAGTCTAGGCAGAAGAGTTATACGGACCGGAAGGTCCGAGAGGTTTATTTCATGGTTGGGGATAAGGTGTTGGTGAAGGTGTCACCCATGACGGGTGTTATGAGATTCGGGAAGAGGGGAAAGTTGAGTCCCCGGTTTATTGGGCCCATTGAGGTGCTTCAGAGGATTGGGGAGGTGGCTTATAAGCTTTCCATGCCTCCCAATATATCGAGTATTCATCCGGTGTTCCATGTTTCGATAAAGTATGTTGGTGACCCGTCTCATGTTTTGGACCTCAACACGGTTAAGCTCGAGGGTGATATGTCATATGAGGTAGAGCCAGTGGCTATTTTGGGTCATCAGGTCCGAAAGATGAGGTCTAAGGATATAGCTTCAGTGAAGTTTCAATGGAGAGGACAACCCGTGGAGGATGCCACCTGGGAGACCGATCGGGAGATGCGGGAAATATATCCTCACTTATTCGAGACTCCAGGTATGTTTCTAGACCAGTTCGAGGATGAATGTTTGCTTAAGAGGGGGAAGATGTAACGACCAGGCCGGTCATTTTGTGAGATTAGCTCCGTTTCCCCCATTTCTGCTTTATCATATTTTGCTTAGCCTGGTTATGTTGTGTTGAGTCGGATGGTTTGGGTTCGGAGTGGTCGTGGTGAGAATTGAGACACTTAGTCTCTTAAAGTAGCCTTATAGTTGAAAAGTCAAACTGAGAGTTGACTTAGTTGTAAACGACCTCAGGATGCAGATTTTATGGCTCAAATAGCTTCGTTAGGTGATTTGGGACTTAGGAGTGTGTTCGGAATGATGTTTTAATGTCCGGTGTAGAATTAGGCTTGAATTGGCAAAAGTTAGTTTTTGGCGATTTTTGGTCGGCAGTGGAAAATAGGCTATCAGGGTCGGAATGGGATTCCGGAAGCTGGAACAGGTTCGTAATATCATTTTGGATATGTGTGCAAATTTTCAGGTCAATCGGACGTGTTTTGATTGGTTTTGGCATCGTTTGCAAAATTTAGAAGTTTCAAAGTTCATAGGCTTGAATTTGATATAATTTTGGTGTTTTCGTGTTGTTTTTGGTGTTTCGAAGGCTCGTCTAAGTTTGAATGATGTTATGGGGTGTGTTGGTAGGATTGGTTGAGGTCCCGGAGGCCTTGGGTGTATTTCGGATGCTCAAGCGGGTAATTTTTGGCCTTAAGAAGTCTGTTATTTTTCTGGTGTTTTAGGAGCAGTTAATCCTTCAATGCGATGGCGTGGACTCATCCGCGATCGCGTAGAGTAAAAGAGTGGGGCATGCATTTTTTTCTATGCGATCGTGTGGTAAGGATTTCGACCACATAGGTTGGTCAAGCAGTGCGATGGCGTATGTGTTAGTGCGAGCATATAGGTTCTAAGGCGCGTGTGTGGGATGGCCTTTTGTTCTATGAGATCGCATGTGTTGGTGTGCGATCGCGTAGATTGGTCTGGGGTGTGCATCGCGATCGCGTGGCTAGAGTCGCAATCGCACTGAGGAAAATAAATGGCTGGGCAGAATGTTTTAAAGGCCATTTGTGCGAGAATAGTTGATTTTCCTCCATTGTCAAGCGGGTTGAGAGCTAATTGAGAGGGTTTGAAGAAGAAATCAAAGGGGCTCTCTTAGAGGTAAGGTTTCGAACTTCATAACTAGTTTGTATGTGGTTTTTAAGTCATTAAACCGGAAAAATTGTTGGAATTAAACCCAAATTTGGGGAAGAAGGTGCATGGAATTTGGAATTTTCTTTTGAGGATTTGATGGGCAACTGTGGTCTGATTTTAGTGTTCTTGGTATGTATAGAATCGTGGTAGGACGAGGATTCTAGTGATGTAAATTTTATCGAATTCCAAGAAGTGCGACCGGGGCTCGGGTTCTGTCGAATTTTGAGATTTTTTCTAAATTGATAGTTTTCGATTGGGTTGTGTTCCTTTAGCGTATATTGATGATGTTAATCTGGTTTAGGTTAGATTCGGAGTAATCGGAATCCAATTTGAAGGGAAAGAGCATCGCGGACTAGTATTGTGGCCTGGTAGAGGTAAGTAATGGTTATAAATCTTGTCCTGAGGGTATGAAACCCCAGACTTCATATTTCTCACTGTTTTAGAATGGCGCACATGTCAGATGACGAGTATGTGGGCGCATTGATTTTTGGATTGGACTTGGTCCTCCCCGTGGCAACTATTGAGTTGCGTATTTTACACTAAATCATATGTTAAACTATGTTCTAAAGACTATTGCTATATTTGGGCTATAAGCCATGTTTAGGGCCTCGTGCCGACTGGTTTAGAACCCTTGAGGGATTTTTACTGCTATTTCCTCACTGTTTATTGATGATTTACACTCAGTCACATTGTGCTTACTGTTTTCGAAACTCATGCTGGTTTACACTACTTTGCGGTTCAAAAATGATGCTTTGGGTCGAGTACCCCGTTTTACTGATACGCCCGAGGGGATTTTGAGAGGTTCTGATTGAGAGAGGCCGAGGGCTTGATTTGTGAGGATATGATACGCCACAAGGTGGCTTGATATTAGTGCTTGAGCTGAAGGAGCCCCTCCGGAGTCTGTACACATCCCCAATTAGCGCAGGTACCTACTGAGTGCTGAGTGCCGAGTGATGAGTGATTAGGAGGCATGAGTGACAGTGAGATTGCCCGAGGGACTGATACTGAGTGGTTGTGAGGTGCTGATTGATGTTCTTCCCGAAGGGAGATTTATGGTTCATGTTTTTGCCCGAGGGGCTACTTATGATTTATTTCATTTTTACACTAAATCTTTCAGTTATTTTTATTTTTGAAATTGTCGAAGAACAATTTTTCAAAGAATGTTTCTGAAGTTGGTTTTAAGGCATGATGATTTCATATATCTATGTTTATACTATTGGAAAGAAAGACTGTGCATACTGTGAATTGATGATATTGATTTTTATGTGTTTCTTGCCGCTTAGACTTGATTTATTTTCATTACTCCCTCCACCCCTGTGTGCAGATTCAGGTGTAGATATAGAGCGTTCGCCATCTATTCCGTGCGGAGCCGGAGTTCGGGATATAGAGTTAGTTGTTCAGCATCCGCAGCATCTCTGTTTTCCCTTCTTTTGTTGTATCTAGCTATTCGTTCGGAGGTTTTGTATTATAATAGTATACCTTTTGGCATATTTTTCTTAGATTCTCATGACATGTTGACTCCGGGTTTTGGGGTTGGTTGGATTGTTTAACTGTTTATTGTCCTAATGGATTTAGTAAATTCAATATACTTTATGAAAAGCTTGAAATTGGTTGGGATTTTGGAAAGAAACTGTAATTATGTGATTATTTGCTAGCCTAGTTTCACGATAGGCGCCATCACGACCGATTTAGAATTTTGGGTCATGATACACCGTATGCGCATCACAACTCGTACCTCAAGTGCCCAAATTGCACAACTTCCCGAAAGAATGAACAATATTGATGTTTCCACAACAAACATGTTATGGGTCAACCACAATATGTACAAGAGTCTCAGTAATAGCAAACTGAAATTTAATAGCTCACCAGGAATCATATTTCAAATAATTAACAAATTTGCCTCAATGTGAAAATGGATTTACAACATCAACACCAAAGCTCAATATGAATATATTCCAAGAAATAACAACTTCGAGTAAGGTAGCTCAACAATTAATTAATTAAAAAACAATAACTTCAACTAAGCATGTAAGTGCAATTAACAAGTAAAATATGGGACAAGCCTTTAATAATGTCATATGAGGCATGTAGATAAATTAATGATGAAAGATATAAGATGTTTTGACAATACAATTAAAGGCATTAAAAGAAGCTAAATAGCCTAAATCGGTCAATTACAACATATAGCCCGTGTACCCACTCGTCACCTTGCGTACACAACTTTCACGTGCCACAATTAACACAAAACAATTCCAATCCTAAGATTTAGGCAAGATACTTACCTCAAACAAGATAACTCAATCCACTAGTAAGCCTTTTCCGCGAATATCCAACTCCGAACGGCTCAAATCTAGCCAAAATAACTATATACCAAAAATACAAACCATAGAAAACTATTCCGGATAATAAATTTGCAATCTTTAAAGAAAATCAAAAAGTCAACTCAAAAAGTAAACCTCGGGCCTGCGTCTCGGAATCCAACCAAACTTACATAATCCAAAAACCCATTCAATAACGAGTCCAACCATACTAAAAATATTCAATTCCGACCTCAAGTCGATCTTCAAATCCTCAAAATATATCTTATCAAGTTTTCACAAATTTCCCCAATTGTTCCAACTCAAAACACCAATTAAATGGTAGAAACAATGATGAATTCATATATAATATTCAAATCTGAGTCAAAATCATTTACCCCAATCAACTCCTTGAAAATCTCTTTAAAAATTGCCCAAAACCGAGGTCTCTAGCTCAAAAGTTTAAAATGGAACTAAACCCTCGATTTGAAATTAAATATTTGCTGCCCAGTTGTTGTGAATTGCGATTTCCCCTCGCGATCGCGAAGAACAAAATGACCACTGCCCTCAAAAACCCTATGCGACAGAGCCAGGGACATGAACACGATTGTTAAGAGACCCGCCCCTACGTGAACGCAATTTCACCTACGCGATCGCGTAGGCCTGACGTCTAAGGCCCCCAACTTACTTCTCCTCTATGCGAATGTGTGGGCTCTCTCGCGTCCGCGAAGAACTGAGACCTACAAGCTACGTGATCGCATTTATATAATCACGAACACGATGCACAAAATTTCACCAGTCCTCAAAGACCCTTTGCATTCACAAACCTTTCCTCGCGATCGCAGTGAAGGAAACCAGAACACAGAAAACCAGCAATCTCAATACATGAACAAATGGTCCGAATTCAATCTGAAACACACGCGGAGCCCTCGGGAACCTATCCAAACATGCCAATAAGTCCTAAAACACGATACGAACTCTCTCAAATCCTTAAATAACATCAAACAACACCAAAACAATGAATCACACATCGATTCAAGCCTAAAGAACTTATGAACTTCTAACTTCTAAAACCCATGCTGAAACATACCAAACCAACTCCAAATGACCTCAAATTATGCACACAAGTCATAATTGGCACAACGGATCTATTCCAACCTTTAATCCGAAGTTTGGACCCAATATCAATAAAGTCAACTCTCGATGAAACTTCTCAATCTTCTAAACCTTCAACTTTCCAATTTTTACCAATTCAAGCCAAAATAACCTACGAACCTCCAAATCAATATTTTGAAATACGTCTAAGTCCAAAATAACCATATGAAGCATCAGATTCATCAAAACTCTATTTCAGAGTCGTATACATGAAAGTCAAACTTTGGTCAACTCTTTCAACTTAAGTTTCTAACTTTGGGACTAAGTGTCCCAGCTCACTCCGAACCTCACCCGAAACCAAACCAACCATGCTGGCAAGTCACATAACTATAATATAACATAGAGGAGGTAATAAATAGGGGAACGAGGCTAAAATACTCAAAATAACCGACCAGGTCGTTACATCTTCCCCCTATTAAGCAAACGTTCGTCCTCGAATGAGTGTAGATTAATGCATGAAGTGGTGAAAAGATGAGGATAACGGATATGCATATCATGCTCGGTCTCCCAAGTTTCCACCTCAACTAGTTCAACACTCTACTGAACCTTTACTGAAGCAATGTTCTTTGACCTAAACCTTTGGACCTGCCTTTCTAAGATGGCCACCGGCTCCTTGAAATAAGAAAAATCCTTGTCCAATTGGACTGAGCTAAATGTAAAACATGGGAAGAATGACCGTGATACTTCCGGAGCATGGAAACGTAGACCACCGAAACACCGGATGGGCTGTAGATAGACTAGGTGGCAATGCAAGCTTGTAGGACACCTCTCCCACTCTCTCAAGGATCTCAAAAGGGCCAATATACCTAGGGCTCAACTTTCCCTTATTCACGACCTCATCCCACCCTTCATGGGTGAAACCTAGAGCAAAACCGCTCCAACCACAAATGCAATATGGTGAACCTTCCGATCCTCAAAAATCTTTTGTCTAGATTGGGCTGTACTAAGCCGATCCTGAATCAACTTGACCTTCTCCAAGGCATCTCGAACCAAATCCGTGCCTAATAATTATCCTCTTTCGGGTCAAACCAACCAACTGGAGAACGACACTGTCTCCCATATAGGGACTAAACCAGCTGAATACTCGATTGGTAGTTTTTGTTGTAGGAAAACTCCGCAAGCGGTAAGAACTGATCCCATGAACCCTCGAACTCCATAACACATGAACAAAGCATATCCTCTAATATCTGAGTGGTGCGCTCATACTGTCTTTCTGTCTGGGGGTGAAATAATGTACTGAACTCAACCCGTGTTCCTAGTACATGCTACACAATTCTCCAAAAATATGATGTTAACTTCGTACCCCGGTCGGAGATGATGGATAGCGGCGCGCCATGAATTCAGATATTATCGCAGATATAGAACTGAGCCAGCTGCTCTAAAGAATAAGTAGTCATCACCGGAATGAAATTAGCCGACTTGGTCAACCTATCCTCAATCACCAATACAACGTCAAATTTCTTCTGAGTCCGTGGGAGCCCAACAACGAAGTCCATGGTAACACGCTCCCATTTCGACTCGGGAATATTAAATCTCTGAAGCACCCACCTAGCCTTTGATGATCATACTTCACTTGACAACAATTTAGGCACCTAACTACATACTCAACTATGTCTTTCTTCATTATCCTCCATCAATAGTGATGCCTCAAATCATGGTACATCTTAGCGGCACCCGGATGAATGAAGTACCGCGAATTGTGAGGCTCCTGAAGAATCAACTCATGCAAACCATCCACTTTGTGCACAGATAATCGGCCCTGTATCCGTAACACATTGTCATATCTGATAGAAACCTCTATGGAATCGCCGTGCTGTACCGTGTCCTTAAAGACAAGTGGTTTCGTCGTACTAACGCTTTCTGATGCGATCACATAAATAAGATCGAGAAACCACGCAAGTAAAAACTCGGCTGCGCTCCGAAACATCCAATCTATCAAACTCGTTGGCCAAGGCCTGAACATCCAATGTTAATAGAGTCTCTGCTACCGGTAGATACGCTAAACTGCCCAAGCACTCCGCCTTTCGAATCAAGGTATCGTCCACCACAATGGCCTTCCGGGGATGATATAGGATAGTGATATCATTGTATTTAAGAAGCTATAACTACCTCCACTGTCGTAAATTAGGATCCTTATGTTTGAACATATGTTATACACTCTAATGGTCGATATAGACCTCACAAGGGACACCGTACAAATAGTGCCACCAAATCTTCAAGGCATGAATGGTAAGTTACCAATTCCAGGTAGTCGACTAAATAATTATTCTTATGGACCTTCAACTGCCAAGATGTGTATGCTATCAGCTTACCATCTTACATCAACATCGCACCAAGGCCAACACGTGACGCATCATAGTACCAGCCAAACCAAGAAAACTCCAGATCTTAGTAGCTGGAGCCGGTCTGGGAAATGTATACACTGATTCAACCTTCTTCAGATCTACCTCGATCCCCTCACTCGACACCACATGACCCAAATATGACAGCGAATCAATCCAGAATTCACACTTTGAGAATTTTGAATATAACTTTTTTTTTCTCAAGGTCTGGAGCACAATCCTTAATTCTTCTCATGATCCTCCTGGCCGTGGAAGTACACCAAGATGTCGTCGATAAATACAATGATAAATGAATCAATATAAGGCTAGAATACACCGTTCATCAGGTGCATGAATGATGTTGGGGCGTTGGTCATCCCAAATGACATCACAAGGAACTCGTAGTGACCATACCGAGTCCTAAAAGTTATTTTTGGGATATTTCGGATCTCGAATCTTCAGCTGATGATACCCTAACCACAAATCAATCTTTTAGAACACTCTGGCACCCTATATATGATCAAATAAATTATCAGTGTGCGACAATGAGTATCTATTCTTCACTATAACCTTGTTCAATTACCGATAATCAATACACATGCGCATAGAACCATCCTTTTTCTTCATAAACACAACTGTAGCACCCCAAGTTGACACACTAGGTTGAATGAAACCATTATCAAGCAACTCATGCAACTTTTCCTTTAACTGCTTCAACTCTTCTGAGTCCATACGATATGGTGGAATAGAAATAGGCTGAGTGTCCGGCAATAAGTCAATACCAAAATCGATATCCATATCGGGCAGTATGCCCAGAAGATCTGCCGGAAATGCATCTGGATAGTCTCTCACTACCAGAACTAAATCAACAATAGCAGTATCAACAATAACATCTCTCACAAAGGCTAGGTATGCATCATAACCTTTATCAACCATCTATTGTGCCTTAGAAGGACACAAACTTGCTAGAAATGTAATCCAACGTATCCCTCCACTCCAACAACGCTAAACCTAGCATAGCCAATGTCACCATCTTGGCGTGACAATCAAGAATAATATGATAGGGCGGCAATAAGTCCATGCCCTAGATAACATCAAATTCTACCATACTGAGCAATAATAGATCAACTATGGTCTTAAAACCACCAATAACAACTAAACGCGGCCGATACACACGGTCAACAATAATAGATTCTCCCACATGCATGGACACATAAACAGGAGAACTCAAATAATCATTAGATATACCTAAATACGGAGCAAAGTAAGATGATACATATGAGTAAGTGGAGCCTAGGTCAAATAAGATTGATGCATTTCTTTGACAAATCAGAACATTACCTGTGATAATTGCGTCTGATGCAAATGCCTCTGTGCTACCCGAAAAAGCATAACATCTGGCCTGGCCTCCGCCTCTAGGTAGTCCCCTACTCGCCTAACCTCCAACTCTAGCTATTTATTAAAATGGAGAAGCAACCATGACCTGAGAAGTCTTGTGACCTTGTGGAATACGTGGAGCTTGAGTAGTGGGTGGAGGTGCACCCCTACTGAGTCTGGGGCAATACCTCACCATATGATGGGTATCACCACACTCAAAACAAGCTCTCAGTGGGCATGGCTGCTGAAACTTGCTCGGGCCTGGTTGGCTGGATTGATCGCTGAAAGCATCCCGTGCAAGAGATGCACTAGACAATGACGGTGCATAATGGGCAACTTGAGACCTGAAAGTGACCGGAGTACCAGTAGAAGCTGGAAGTACTAAATGAACTGGATGGCTCATATAGACTCTACCATGATGGGTAGCAATTGAGGCACATGCACCATTATATCCAACAGAATCTTGAGGACTCTTGGCCTCCTTGTCCTCTCTCTCACGGCCCTGCATACCCTCCAACCTCAGTGAAATCTCTACCACATGCTAAGGGGTATCTACCTCCAACTCTCGAACCATGAATAAGCTAATACCATAGTTGAGCCCCGAGACAAATCGACGGACCCACTCTATGACTGTAGAAACTAGGGCAGCTGCATTTTTTGAAAACTTACTGAATATGACATCATACTCTAACACTATCATGGTACCCTGGCACAATTTCTCAACTCCACGCGCCACATATCCTGAAGGGTTTGTGGAACAAACTTTATCAAGAACATATCTAAAAACTGATCCCATGTGAGTAAAGCTGCATCGGATGGGATACCCTCCTCGTAAGCCTGCCACCACTGATACGCTGGTCCCCACAGCTAGAATGTAGTAAAACAATCTCGCTCGTCTCCACAATAACCATGGTGCGGAGAGTACGATGACATTTCTCGAGAAAACCCTATGCATTCTCTGTATCTAGGCCACTAAAATTAGGAGGGTGGTACTTCTTTTACCTCTCAATTCTAATCCTCATATGCTGCTGCCTTAACATCGGGCTGAACCGGCTCAACAAGCTGCCTTGGCATAACCTCTGGGACATGATCAACATAGACCCACTCCTCTAGGGTACAGGCCGCGGGAGTCTGAGCTCTTTCCCCAATCATAGATCTGGCTGGGGCAAGTGGAAGCAACCCCGCCTGAGCCAGAATACCAAATATGCTCAAGAACTGTGCGAGGGTCTCCTGAAGTGTACGGGTGGCAACAGGTGCCTTAGGTCCCTGGTCCCCAATTGGAGCTACTGGTGGCTCCTCAATCACAACTTGGGCAGGTGCTCTGGTTGCACCACGTGCCCCTCCTCGGCCTCTCCCCCAGCTCCAATCTCTCGCGGTTCAAGCTGGGGTTGCAGGTGTCTGATTGTCGGATCTAGTGGCGCGTGTCCTCATCATCTATGAAAGAATAGAAAGACAAAGGTTCAAAATTTCGAAGATAACAAATTCACACGATAAGGAATGAAGAAGTGGAGTTTCCTAACAGTTCCATAACCTCTTGAAGATAAGTACAAAAGTCTCCGTATCAATCTGCGAGACTCTACTAAACCTGCTTATGACTCGTCTAACAACTATTAACCTAGAGATCTGATACCAACTTGTAACGACCCCAACCTCACATCATGGGATTTCGTGATAGCACCTAGTCTCTAAGACTAGGTAAACCTATCATACATGAATAAATAACGGAAATAATAATGGAACTTCAAATTTTAACCAACCAGTTATCGTAAACGAACTCCACAATACAGCTAACAATAACTCCTAAAATCCGGTGAGACCGAGTCATAATCTCAACACGAGTATATTGAAACATCCCTAATACATCAATATCTATAATAAGAGTATGCATCAGAAATCAAGGAAGAAGGGCAACTCAGAGGCCTGGGAACGCCGACAGGTATACCTTTAAGGCTCCGATTTGGAAGCTCTACTCACTGGTGCCTAGCCTAATATGAGGTACCTGGATTTGCACAAAATGATGTCCAGAAGCGTAGTGTGAGTATATCATAATGGTACCCAACGTGTATTAAACCTAATATCGGTAGAGTAGTGACGAGGTCAGGTCAAGACACCTACTAGGATATGAATAAGAAATTGAACGAGTATAATATAGTCTAAGAATGTATACGATTAAAATGAGACAATAAGAAAATATAACAAGATAGACTAGAACTGGATTTAAAGCAATAAATGCAATAAGGAAGGAACACATAGTAAGAACATCAAGGAAACAACAAATACAACTAAGATAAGTGAAATAACAACAAGAATCACTACTGAGGTACCACCTCATAGTCTCATTTCACAATCAAAATCACAATCTTTCCTTATATCACTGCAGCAGCCTTACATTTAGTTTTGAAAATTATATTTCCCAAAATAGTACCCGCGTTTTAGCCCACCTTATTTCACCGCATGAGTATCAACTCATATCCTTATATTACCGCATGCACATCAATATCACAACTCGTACCTCAAGTGCCCAAATAGCATAATTTCCCAAAAGAATCAACAATATCGATGTTTCCACAACAAACATCTTATGGCTCAACCAAAATATGTACAAGATTCACAATAATAGTAAACTGAAATTTAATAGCTTAACAAGAATTGTATTTCAAACAATTAACAACTTTGACTCAATGTGAAAACGGATTTTACAACTTCAACACCAAAGCTCAATATGAAGATATTCCAAGAAATAACAACTTCGAGTAAGGTAGCTCAATAATTAATTAATTAAAAAGGCAATACAGAAACAATAACTTCAACTAAGCAAGGGAAATTAACAAGTAAAATATGGACAAGCATTTAACAATGTCATATAAGGCATGTAAGGATAAATTAATGATGAAAGATATAAGATGTTATGACAAAATAATTAAAGGCATGAATAGAAACTAAATAGCCTAAACCGGTCAATTACCACATATAGCCTGTGTACCTACTCGTCACCTTGTGTATACAGCTTTCACGTGCTACAATTAACACAAAACAACTCCAATCCTAAGGGGTAATTATCCCACACAAAGTTAGGAAAGTTACTTACCTCAAACAAGCTAACTCAATCCACTAGTAAGCCTTTTCCGCGAATATCCAACTCCAAACGACTCGAATCTAGCCAAAATAACTTTATACCATAAATACAAACCATAGGAAACTATTATGAATAATATAGTTGCAATCTGTAAAAAAAAAGTCAACTCAAAAAGTGAACCTTGATCTAGCATCTCGGAACCCGACCAAACTTATAAAATCCGAACACCAATTTAATAACTAGTCCAACCATACTAAAAATATTCAATTCCGACCTTAAATTGACCTTCAAATCCTCAAAATATAGCTTATGAAGTTTTCATAAAATTTTCCAATTTTTCCTACTCAAAACACTAATTTATTGGTAAAAATAATGATGGATTCATGTATATTTAAATCCCAGTCAAAATCATTTACGCTGATCAACTCCTTAAATTTTTTTTCTAAAATTGCCCAAAACCAAGGTCTCTAGCTCAAAAGTTGAAAAGTAAACAAAACCCTCGATTTGAAAATTAAATATCTATTGCCCAGTTATTGTGAATCGCGATCGCGGAAAGATTCTCGCGATCATGAAGAACAAAATTACCACTGCCCTTAAACACCCTATGCGAATGCGGATCTGGGATGTGAACGCGATGGTTAAGAGTTCTGCCTCGATGTGAACGCGATCTCACCCATAGCTATTGTGTATGTGAGATCTAATAAGAATTCAGGTGATCCACTTAACAAATCGTTGACGAGAGATGTAGTACAATAAAATTGTTATGGAATAGGGCTAAAACCCTTGAATTAAACACAAGAAACGGGAACCCAACTTTGAGTTAGTATATACTCTAGCAAAATAAGTTCAATGAAGTAATAACAAGTTACTTTGTGTTATTTAAGCACTAATATCCTTTTAGAGCCTTAATTCAAATGTACTTCATACTGTTATGTTGACATTGTATCTAATTTTACCTATATGAATACTGAAGTGGTACCTCTTTAAGCAAGATTTAAAGTATTGATCTTGTATGTATTCATGAAACAAGGATGAGCACAAGCCGTAAACTTGCTAAAGCATATACTAGGTTTTCTGAGTTACTAAAATAATTTCATGTGTGATACTTTCTATTTGGCTCAAAAAGTTGTGGTTCAAATGTTTAAGACACCAATAACTTTGTCAGAACTTTAAAGTGTTTACACTAATGAAAAGTTCAAATCTAAACAAGATACTTTCGGTATGTGTGATGTTATAAAAAAATATAACAAACTAGTGGGGATGGTAAGAAGTAGTTTGTTACAATCCCCCACAAGTATTTGCACATACACTTAATAGTATATATTCTTAGTCAAATATATAAAGTGGACAAGAAGGTAAAAGGTCCATAACATAGCTTTAGGTACCGATGTGGGAAAGACCTACATTCCCCACATGAATAACAAACTACTTCTTATATTAGTGATATTAAGTTCTGGTCAATTTGTTATAAATTTCGTATCTATGCACATCTTATTATGTTATTTATATACATTATTTCTATTGAGGACTATCAATGACACTTACGGTTACGTGTTTCTATCCTCTTACTATATTTCCACATATTTTTATTCAAATATTAACCCTGGCACGACTGGAGCCTGGGAGACTACTTAGGAGTTAACTTAGATATTTGAGAGTGAGCTATTTTGCTTGGATCTGCGGTACCTTGGAGTCTTCATCTATTTTTTACGTTGAAAATGATATTAGAAATTATTATTGATTTGTTATTCTAAAAATATGTGATTAATTCTAATACTAGTTGTTAGGCAAGAAAACGCTAAGTGTAAGCAAAAGAGAAATGATAAGCAAACCAGTATGGTCACAAGATTGGGGACCTCGAGCTCGGTAGTAACGGGCCTCGAGGGTAGCCTTCGGCGGTTGTTAATGAGCAATAAGTGAAGAACAATAAAATAAATACAATAAATAAAGAGCAATAAATCTATAAAATAATTGTTGAGCACGTTTAGGCAAGGAAAGCAGAGAATGTTATTGTATTGAATATTCATCTGTGTTACAAAATAACAGGGGTCCCTTTTATATAGGAGGGGGCAGTCCCAACATAATACATGCATAATCATGACAAGGAAATACTACTGGTACAATTGTATAATGGCTCAGTACTGACTTGTACTATTCGTGCCCTTGAGAATTTTTCGCCTTTCCATGACAATCGTTGATTTCATACTCCCTCGAGGTATGCTGTGATGAGTCCTCGATATGTTCTCTCGAGAGGAGTACTTCGGAGACGAGCCTCAGGCTGTGCTTCGAGCCTCTCAAAATCGGGCTGGGATGTAATAGAGGCTCTAAAATAAGACTTCCCCGATTTTGGCCGTATACAGATAGTCCCCGCGTTTCTTAGAGATAAATGATAAGAAATGATTTTGAATTCTTGACACTTTGGTATCTCTACCATGATGTCATCAACCTGAGGCCAATAAATGATGTGATATAAAAGGTTGCACATGGCATGATTCTCGAAAAGCCCCCGAACTTCTATTTGCCGCCCTTTCAACTCCTCCAACACGCTTAGAGAGCCTCTATAAATATTCCAACCCTTCTCTTTTTAAAATTTTACCCTTTGCAAAATCATCACATCCCCTTTTAACAGCTTCTCCTTTCATCCCTTCTCTGCGTTAATCTCTTCGTCAGTTTTCTTCTTCTTTTTCTGAAATTCTAACATAGCCATGGCGAAGTCTTCTAAGACGGTCCCTCAAAAAGAGAAAACCCATTCTGCTTCACGCTCGTCTAAGAGAAAAATACAGTACCTCCACGCATTGAGGAGTGCATCCCCGGTCCATGCGACAAATCATCTGACTTTAAGATTGAAAAACCTTCTTCTATAGCGGGCTGATGCGAGCCCATGTCTCGATATATCAGTCTGGTAACTGATGTTAAAAGAGTGAAGGTCGAATGCCGTTGGTAGGAGGCGATACTAGTGGAAATCCCTTCATCTGAAGAAGATATAACCACTTACAAAGCTGGCTATCTCAACGTATACACGTATCCCTTTACCTTAGTTGATGTGGACCCCTCTTCGCCGCCAATAGATCCAGTGATCCTCGAATTTTGCCGACAATATCAAGTGACACTCGGCCAGATTTACCCTTCTTTCTGGTGAATTGTCAATATGATTAGATATTTCTCGAACATGGTCGAGGGGATTCCTTTCACCCTCGACCACCTGATTAGGTTGTATAACCCTCGTCTTTACCGAGGTGGCCTAGTTAAGTTACAACGTCGGGCCTCGAAGGTCTTTTTTGCTAATATTTTCGAGGACAAAGATAGAGGGTGGATGAGCTGCTTTTTTCGTGTCAGGACCTCAGACCTGATCCTTGCTGAGAAGATGCCATTCACCGAGGAGTGGAATATGAGTCATAAGTGTCTATTCATTGAATCATGCTCTGTTAATTGAATGCTTTTTCCCTTCTGAACTTGTTCTTTTCTGATGGAGCAACTATCGAATGGTACCCTGGAGCCGTCAGAGACCTTCTAGGCTAGGTACGACAGTTGGATTCCATCATCCCATATGCTAAGTGCGTTTGGCATGACTTGGCCAAAATTCGATGGGAAGCCAAGGATCATAGTAAGTTTTTATCACCGCTGCTTTCGAATCCCCTAGTAAAATCTTCCTCGTATACTTGATTTTCAAAGCGTATGCAGGCCTTCGAGAAACTGCTTTGATGAGGCCGCCTCCACCTGGCGAAGTGGAGGCTCAAAAACCCGCCACAGGTAAGAATAGAAAGAAGGAGACGCCGTCGGAGTCTCCGAAGCCAAAGAGAACCAAGGCTCGGGAGCCTAAGGCCGATACTGCGGCCTTGAATTCGGCAATTGTTGAAAGCCTTCGTGCCGAAGATGAAGAGATGACATTTTCCCCCTGGTATTTAAGGGAAAGTAAAGCATCGATGCTTCGAGGGTTGCTGAGCTAGAGATTGTTGATACAGTCTCTCCTCGAGTTGAGGAGACTCTCGAGGGGGATGCAAATGAATTCCCCGAGCCGATCATTGACCGTGGTACATCCCGTGCCGATGAGCACTTGGTCGGTGAAGTTGGGAGACCCAGCACTGAAATTCCTCGAGAACGAGAGAAGACTCTCCGATCGAGGTTGATGATATAGGTGATTTTCTACCAGGTCCGTAGTTCTCCTCAAGGCAAATATGGGAAGCCCAAAATAGTGGAACTCCCGACGTGGGGGTATCCCAAGGAGAGAATGATATATTTGGAAATTATTTTGCCGGTGTAAAGGAAGAGACTGATCTCGATGCCCCACTTATTCTTGTGGATGCCGAGAAGCTCCAGAAGTAGGTAATTTTTTGATGGGGTGTTTGTGATTTGGATTCTGATTCTCATTTTTCTAACTCCATTCCTTCGTATTTCAGGTCGTGATTCTCTATGCCCGGGCTTTTTCCAAGTTACGAGCTGAGCTGACTCTTTGTGAGGAGGAGATTGGGAGACTCAAGTCAGAGTCGAATGAGCTCAAGACTTTGTATGCCCGAAGGGAAGAGAAGTTGAATGACCTTTGAGAAATCTCGGAGAAAGCGCTCCAAGAGCGGGCCAACTTCGTCGAACAGGTAACTTAGCCTTCGATGGTTTGTTTTCCATTTTCACAACTCAGCTTTCAACAATTAGACTTGGTTTTGCAGATCAAACAGAAACACGACCTAACAGGGCAACTTCGGGAAGAGATTGTAGCAAAAGATGGCATGATCCTCGGCTTGAAGCGGGGCATGGACAACATGTCTTCGCAGAAGGATACTCTTTGCGAGAAGCTGGTCTCAGCTTAGCATCTTCTTTAGGATGCGCAAGGGGAGGTCCACAAATACAAAGAGCTTCATGCCGAATCGGCTGCTGGTTTATCCGCATCCAAGTCCGAGGCCGACGAGTTGATATCCTCATACCGAGATGCTGCTGCTGCTGCAAATGCTCAAGACAGGAGGATATCCGAAGAGGTCGAGCTCAGGATGACTCGTGCCATTGGCTATGCTCGATTAGAAGCCTGAAGGCAGGCTTTTGAGGAAGTGCATGCCAGAGGTTTCGATCTTTTTTCCGAGATCGAGGAAGAGAAAGCCTTAGAGGAAGAAACGACAACACTGATCTCTCCTGAAGAGGGTTCAACTAGTGGCTCGGACAGCAGTGAAGATAAAGACTAGGCCCTTTTTCGTTCTATTTACTTCTTCTTTAGTGGTAAGGGCTCTGTGTGAGAGCCTTGTAAATGTATTCATGTAAATATGATTTTTGGTATACAAAGGATCTTCTTTTTTCATTCTTACTTTGCGTTAATGCCTTCCATGTTACACGATGGCGTCATTGACGTGACCGCGAGGTGACCATAGTGGCCCGTCGGTAAATTTCCTCGGAACTCATAATTGCTTCGTCAGAGCTGATTGGCTGTCAAAATCAATGAATAGTCGTCGCTCTCCTCTTATATATACTTGATTTCCCTTTCATTAAGGGTTTTATTGCTTTGTGCAACCATCTTCTACCTAGAGTTCTTTCCTTCTAGAAGTTTTTCCATCTTACCAGTTTAAATTTCTTGTCGAAGTTTTCATATCTCCTTTCTTGTTTTAAAGAAATCATGGCCACCATATCCAAATCTGTTCACCAAAAATGGGGGAGCCTTACCTTAGAATCGAAACCGGATGGTGGTACACCGTCGACGCTTAACGAGCTAAACTGCTTCATTTTGAATAAGGACTTTACGCTAGAGAGACCTCCCGACGTTCCTGGCCACCGAGAGCATGCATCGAGGAATATTCGGTCGATCGAGGAGAGACATCTCGAGGTTGTGAGGAGAGACTGTGGATGGGGAGAAAGAGTGGTACTGCAGATACCCTCTCGGGGGAGGATATTACGACCTATGCAGTAGAGTTTCTGAACGTGTACATGTATCCCTTTACATTAGGTCCCCCCGACCATCTCATGCTCAGGTTTTGTCAAAAGTATCGAGTTACTTTGGCTCAGATCCATCCGTCTTTTTGGCGGATCGTTCTAATGATGAGATTTTTGTTGAAAAGCCTGAGCTTGAATTCACTCTCGGTCACCTTATTTGGTTGTATCGACCTCTGCATCTCCGTGGCCTGATTACACTACGACGTCGATCCACCAAGTCCCCCTTTGCTAGTTATGATGAGGACGAGTACCGTCAACATCATCCCTGCGGAGTTCTTGTCGTTCCCCGAGGAATGGAATTTTAAACGTAAGTAATATGCTGTATTTTATCATTCTCATTTTTGGGCGAACTTCTTATGAATGCTCATTTTCCTCTACCACAACGGTCCCGCGGAGGCCAGATGTGATCCCCGATATCGTGGATTGGGTGCATAAATTGGCCGCTTCTTCGATCTATGATAAATGCAAGTGGCGAGATTTGTTGAAGGGAAGATGGGAGGCGAAACACCACGGTGTGTGCTATGTAGTTCCTATCGTTAAGGAATACTTTTCTTTATGTTTATCGATTTCTCTACTGCAGGCATCAGCGAGTTTTCCGAGATGAGGCCGTCCCCTATCGGGGAGGAGGAAGAACCTTCGGCTCCGGAGCCAAAGAAAGACAATAAAAGGAAAAGATCCTCGAGGGACGAAGATATTCACAACGAAGTAGAACCTTCCCAGAGGCGCGAGGGGGATGCAACAATTGACAAAGATTTTATATTCGTTGGTCGATATGTGGATGGTAATGATGTTACAGTGGATGGCCTTATGCCGATGTCTCAAACCAAAGGGATTCCCGATGCCATTAAGATTGCTGGACGCGAGGCCCCCAACTTCGACGGAGAGGCCCCAAAGGAGAGGGGAAGAAAATGACCTGACTTGGCGGCAGTTTGTGCTACGTCAGAGGGTACTCCAAGGGGGACCTAGGGTTGTTTTCTTGAGGCTAAGACAACAGGAAATGATCCCTTCCAGGGTTTCTTTACTTGGGCTGCTGAGGCCGAACCAGTAGATGCAAATCGACCTTTAAGGAGGCTCAGTGGTTCTGTTCTATGGTGAGTTTTTAGACGACAATATGAACTTTTTAACTCCATAATTTATTCTTTTTTAACTGGGCCTTCTATTTCATAGGCTTTTGACAAACTCAAGGCTGATCTGCTTCGATATGAGGCTGAGTTGTAGAGGTCCTCGAATAGGGAGATACCACTTAGTCTTCTTTGTGACAAGAAGGAAAAGGAGCTGACACACCTTCGAACGGAGTTGAACCAATGTCGTAATTACGAGAATTACCTCGAGAAACAAGTAACTTTTGTTGTGAAGGAATTTGGGCTTCCTCTCCCATGTCTGGGGGCTAATATGCCGGTGCCTCAGTTGCAGCGAGAGATCGAGATGCTGGAACGTCTTTGGGGCGAAGTTGACCAGGTCAATTCTGGGCGCAACGAATTGAAGGCACAGATAGATGCCGTTGTTGCGGCCAGAAAAAATGCTTTGGATAAATTGAACTCCGTAATGCTCAAGAGAGAAATTTGATTCAAGAGAGTAGGATAGTTAAGCTTGAAACCGATCTCTTGATGATGAAGGCCGAAGTTGTGGAGGCTCGATCCGAAGCCGAAAGAGTCCGAATAAAGGCCGACAAGAAGGTGGCCGTCTATCTAAAAGAACCTACCGGTTCTCGGATAAGGTTGAGGGAGGCTTCTGATCGAGAGAAGAGAAGCAATGAGTATGACCGATGCAGATCCCGGAGGGAGACCCTCGAGGAGATTCATGATAAGGGCTTTGATCTCTAGGAGGAGATAGAAAAGGCTAAGTCTGACGAGATTAATGCCAAGTTCCTTCTTTCTACCGACGATGAAGCCGACGTTGAAGAAAAAGGGGAAAAAGCTGTCGAGGATGCTAGGCCTGAGGAGGCTAATGAAGGAAAAGTCCCCGATGATAACGATAGACTAGGTTTTCGTTCAGTAAAAGGCTCAATGTTGGAGTGTTGTACATGTACCTTTGTACCATCATTTATATAAAGAGATTTTTTGTCTTGTTTTTGCATAAACTTTCGTCTTGCCTTTGCCTTTTATTTTGTGGTTTGAATTTTGATGCTTGCTATTGAGGTCTTATAAGCTTGATTTTGCCTCATCGAGGTCTTATAATTAGTCCCCGAGCGATATGACCTCGACCTTCATATCAAGGATATGCCCTTTTAGGGGTCTTATATGTTCGATATTATGGCCTTGGTATCGGGGCTATGCCCTTTTAAGGTTTACAAATGTGGTGTTGCCTCATTGAGGTCTTACAAATTGGCCCTTAGGCTCTATAGATTGGGTCGATTCAACCTCTCATATGGCTATAGTTTTCCCTCATTTTGGATAAATACTTTTGAAGTTTTGGTTATGCCTTGGCATGTTTTGTGTTCGTCCGATTCTTCGATGGCTCGAATAAGAACCTCGATTATAAGTCTATATGCGACGATAATTGAGTACCTTGTGAGGTTTTCTCAAAGGCTGATGTTTCGAAGCATTTTTATTGAAGGCTGATTATTTCGAAGCCTTTTTATTGAAGGATGATCGTTTCGAAGCCTTTTCATTGTTCGGAGCTAATGTTGTCGAAGCTCATTTGCTTATGCCGTGGGTAGCCTGATTAACTAGTTCTTTTCGAAGTATTTGAAGGCCTTTAGTTTTATGGCAGCAGTCGGACGTCTCCGAGCCGCGTTAAGTTCGATCGTAACCTTTTAATATGACCGTGGTCATTATGTTCGGCCGTAGCCTTTTAATATGACTCTGGTATTTATGTTCGGTCGTAGCCTTAAGTCCTCGGGTGAGATGACCTCAGCGTCTATATCGAGGGTATGCCTTTTTAGGGGTCTTACAAGTTCGAATATATAGCCTCAGACTTAATATAGGGTATGCCTGTTTTCTGAGGTCTTACCATTTTGAGTCTGCCTTGTTGAGGTATTATAAATTTGATGTTGCCTCATCGAGGGCTTACTAGCTCGAATTTGGCTCATTGAGGTCTTATAAATTTGATGTTGCCTCATCGAGGGCTTACTAGATCGAAGTTGCCTCATTGAGATCTTATAAATATGATGTTGACTCATCGAGCGCTTACTAGATCGTAGTTGCCTCATTGAGGTCTTACGAATTTGAGTTTTTGACGGCTCGATGAGCCGACTGTCGATGACAGTCCCTGAGTATTTGAGAGTTTTTGGGCCCTAAGGCGTCTTACGTGAAAGTAGTAAACTTCTGTGAGGCACGAAGTGTTCTGATTAGCAAAGAGGCTTCTTTGATTACTTGATATGTGTGTACATGATTGGAGGCTCGATTATTCTACGTGGACACGGTTCATTTGACCGTTTGTCCCAATACAACATTCTCCTATCGAGAAATTCTTAGGCATAACTTGATTCCTTCGAGAAGATAACCTCCGAGGGGATGCCCCCCAATATTCGAGGTTGATTAAAAGAAACCTTGAATACTTGTTGTGTTCTCCTTAGGTAGCATATGTATGTTGCTTTGTTAAAAACCTCGCTGGTAAAACCCGTTTGGGATAGAACCCAATCTAAGGGACTATAGTGCAACGCATGTTTTAAAACCCAAGGTCTTCGAGCTGGGGGGTGCTTCGATTCCTCTCGATCGAACACCTGCAATGAGTTAGTATGAAACATGAATGAAAAAAAGGAGAAGGTTATACCTTAGTGATGATAGCACTTGGGCATTAATATGTTCAAGTTTCTTGGCAGTCGTTCGCCTTCCATGGCGTTAAGTTCGTAGGACCTTTTTCCTATTACTCCGAGGACGCGGTACGACCTTTTATTCATTCATCCGGATTTTGAGTGTTGAAGGTGACTTTCCTCAGGACTAATTCCCCGACTCTGAAACAGCGAAGGTTTGGGCCCTCGGTGGCCTTGATTCTTCTTCTGAGGATGTCGAACGCTAGACTGCGGGAAATTCATCATCCTTTGTTGGGAACTTCATATTCTTCTGAGGTTTGGGCCCTCGGTGGCCTTTAAAACGTCCTGTTGGAAACTTCATCATTTAATGAAGAGTTGATGGCACCACCCTCATACTATGAATCCATGGCCTCCCGAGTAGGGAATTGTATCTCATGTCACCTTCGATGGCATGGAACTTGGTATCTTGTATCTTACCGTCCACGTTGACTGGGAGGATGATTTTCTCCATCGTTGTCTCACTCGCTATATTGAATCCATTCAGGACTCGAGAGGCGGGCACGATTTGCTCGAGCAGCCTGAGCTGCTCCACAACCCCCGACCTGATTATGTTGGCCGAGCTACTTGGATCCATGAGCACATGTTTAATTTGAAACTTATTTAAAATGAAAGAAATTACCAGTGCATCATTACGAGACTGAGATAAGGCCTCGATGTCTTCCTCGCTGAATATGAGGGTATCCTCGGGTATATAGTTTCGCGTCCGCCTTTCCCTCGTGATGGATACTTTTGTTCGCTTGAACTTGGGACCTTGTGGGACGTCGACCCCTCCAATTATCATGTGAATTATATGCTGTGGCTCTTCTGGTTCATTTATTTTGTTGGCATCTCTTTTTCGAAAGTGATTTTTGCCCCGGTCGTTAAGGAACTCTCGAAGGTGACCTTCGTTGAAAAATCGAGCTACCTCCTCTAAAAGCTGTCTGTAGTCCTCAGTCTGGTGCCCATGAGTGCCCTAGTATTTGCACATTAAGTTGGGGTTCCTTTGGGAAGGATCTGATTATATGGGCTTGGGCCACCCGGTGTCTCTGATCTTGCCTATGTCCGACACGATGCCTGAAGCGTCAACGTTGAAGTTGTACTCTGTCAATCAAGGAGTATCATCCACTAGTCTCGAATTCCTATTGAACCCTACTTTTCTCACGAGTCCCCGGGAGCTTTGGCCTTGATTCATTCTTCGATCATTTCGAAGTATACTACGTCTTGAAGCATTTCTTCGATCTTCGACATATGGCTGATACATTTCCTTGCTCGGTCTCAGCTCCCTTTCTGCATTCCTTGGTTCTTTTTCCAAAAGCCTCATTGGATATACTGAACCTGAAGGGGCTCCTAATTGGTCGTCCTCGACCCTAAATTGGGATTGGTACCTGTTATGGACGTTCACCCAAGTTACAGGGGGATATTCGATCAAATTTTGCTTCAGCTGCTTCGAAGCTATCGAGCTTCGTTCGTTCAAGCCCTGAGTGAAGGTTTGCACTGCCAATCATCGGAGACTGGTGGTAATTCCATTCTCTCCATCTAAAAGCGAGATATGAACATCCTTAACATCTCGTTTTTCCTTTGTTTAATTTTGAAGACATCGGACTTCATTGTAGCGACCTTGATGGCACCAGCATGTGCCTTCACGAAAGAGTTTGCCAACATGGCAAACGAATCTATTGAGTTCGGGAGTAGGTTGTGATACCATATCGTGGCCCCCTTCGAAAGTGTTTCTCAAAAAATTTTTAATAAGACGGACTCGATCTCGTCTTCCTTCAAGTCATTCCCTTTTATGCCACAAGTGTAATTGGTAATATGCTCATTGGGGTCCGTGGTCCCGTTGTAGTTCGGGATATCAGGCATCCTGAACTTATTCGGAATGGGTTTCGGAGCCGCACTCGATGTAAATGGTTTTGTCATGACCCAATTTACCCTCCGAAGGGTATCGTGACGGCACCTAGTCTCTATGACTAGGTAAGCCTAGAATTTACGGGAAATAACAGAATCAATAAAATAAAGACAGAAAGGATATCAAATAGATATAACGTAGCTGCTTAGCATATACAGTTTTACTTCCCAAAACCCGGAATGTCACCATAGTCACAAGCTCTTTAACAATTATGGCTCTATACAAGGAAACAATGGGAGAAATGTACAAGTATTTCTATGCCTATGCTAGAGTAGAAGGGGACTCGTGGGATTCTGCGGACGCGACAAAATTACCTCGCGGTCTCCTGGCTGCTGGTAGACAACTCCTAGCCACGATACTGAGTGCTGGTACCTGAACTGCACATGGGGAAAACATGCGCAGGAAAGGGCGTGAGTAATCCACATTCGGTACTCCGTAAGTGCCAAGCCTAACCCCACTAAGGTAGTAACGAGGTCAGGTGGAGCCCCTACCGAGTTTGTAAAACAAGTCAATATAATTTTTTTTTAAAACAGTGAAAGATAGACAGGCAATTATAAATAGGTTTAACGGAAACTGAAAGATTTCATAACATAAAGAGAGCCCTGGGCTCAGCACAACATATATCTCAACAATAAATGTGCAATGCAGTACACGACGAAAGCTCCCGGATCTCAGTCGGTAGTCCCAATTTAAATATTCTATGCAGTACAGGGGGAAACTCTTGGATCTCTATTCGTAGTCCCAATTTAAATATGCATCTCAGTACATGGGGAAAGCTCCCGCATCTCAGTCCCTAGTCCCAATTTAAATATAAATGCAATGCAGGGGGAAAGCTCCCGGATCTCGATCCGTAGTCCCAATTTAAATATGCCAAACAGAAGTATGTCAATCTATGGTTTAAGTAAAAAATCCAAGAAAAACAACAGGTAAGGATAGCGTAAAACTACCTAAGCATGATGTGACTAGGAGAAAATAAGAGGAATTCAAGTCAGAACAGGTAGGCATGCTTACACTTAGGCTATATACTAAATTAAGATAGGAAAAATTAAATATGAATGAAAGTGAGCGTTTCATGGGAGAAAAATAGGAGTTTAGCAAAAATGACCGTGTACGCACTCTTCACCTTGCGTACATGGCGTCCACATAACAAAATCAGTATAAAAATTCCTAAGGGAAGATCCCCAACACAGAATTAGGCAAGCCATTTATCTGGACTGCGCTAACCAACTCAATGCCAAGCTCTTTCCACGAGTAATGGACTCCGGGTGGCCCAAATCTATTCAAATCTATTGCACGGTGTAAATATAATTTCAAGGGAACAAGATAGCTAATTATTTATAAGCTAGAACGAGAATTTAGAAAATTCGCCCAAAATGTCCCCCAGCTCACGTCTCGGAACCGGGTAAATTTATATTTTCCAGACACCCATTCACTCACGAGTTTAACCGTATAAGAATATCTCAAATGGGAGGTACAATACCCAACCAAAACTCAATAATTCGGTCTATGAATTTCATCCCATTTTTCCCCATAATTTTCGAAATTAAAGGTTGAATTTAAGATCAGAATCATGGAATATGATCTATAAGGGATAGAAATCACCTACCCAAGTTACCCAGGTGCAAAGGTCTTCAAAAATCGCCCTTCCCGAGCTCTCAAATTTGAAAATATGAAAATGGAATAAACCCTCGGATTTGGGGTTTTAATATTCAGCCCAGGCATTTGCCTTACGCGATCGCGTACAATGAGTCGCGATCGCGGAGGGTAATG
Organism: Nicotiana paniculata; assembly: GCA_005239505.1. Classification (NCBI taxonomy): domain Eukaryota; kingdom Viridiplantae; phylum Streptophyta; class Magnoliopsida; order Solanales; family Solanaceae; genus Nicotiana; species Nicotiana paniculata. Next base: position 86,746 of record ML313436.1, read on the forward strand.
AAACACGAGCCTGTAAATCCTTCATCGCTGTCGTGATTAAAGGTCTAAGATCTCGGACCTTCTGACCCTACATTAATGCGATCGTATCTGAGGCCACGCGACCGCATAGAGCAAAACACTGCACCTCACCCAGCCTTAGGATACCTTACGCGATCATGATCCTGGGCGTGCGATCGCGGAGACCAACTGACCAGAATAATGCGATCGCGACTGGACTTCTGCGATCGTGAAGCACAATTTCTGACCACCCCCATCTAACACTACACGATCGCGGACTAATTCACGCGATCGTTGAGAACACTTACCTGTTGCTGTAAGACCAAAAAAACCAGCAAAGGACTTAGGCCAAATATGCCCTTTTGGGCACCCGAAACACACCCGAGGCCCCCGAGACCTCAACAAAACCTTCCAACCAACCCTAATACCTCATTAAAACTTGGTCGAGCGTTAAAATCACATCTCATAACATCAAAATCATCAATTATGCATAGATTCAAGCCTAAGAACTTAGGAAAATTCTAGAATTCACATCCGACGTCGAAACACGTCTAAACTCATCTGAATGACCTAAAATTTTGCATACAGTTCATAAACGACATTACAGACCTTCTGTCACTTCCAAAAATCCATTCCGAGTCCCATATCAAAATCTCACCTATCGGCCGAATTCGCTGAATTTCTAACTTTCGCCAATTCAAGTCTAAATCCACAACCGACCTCAAAAACACATTACGAGTATGCTCCTAACCCCAAAATAACCTAACAGAGATAACGGAGTCTATGGAATTCCATTCCAGATCCGTCTTCACACAGCTCTAGCTACGACCAGATTTCTAAAGCTAAATTCTTCATTTATGGACTATGTGTCCAAAATCACCCCGAACTTTAGCACTTAACGTACCGACATGTTCCAATAACATAAAAAGACATGGTAGAAGCGGTAAATAGGGGATTGGGGTTCAAAATATGCAACTCTACAGTTGCAACGGGGTGGACTAAGTCACAATCCCTAACGGTGCACACACACACGCCCGTCACCTAGCATGTGCGTCACCTTAATTTAGTGAACTAGTACAAGAATCTGGGGTTTTATGCCCTCAGGTCTAGATTTACAATCGTTACTTACCTCAAACCGAACACAACTCTAGTCCGCGATGCTCTTGCCGCTTGGTTCGACATCCAAATGCTCCGAATCTATCCAAAATCAGTATATATTCATTAATACACGCTAAAGGAATGTATCCCATATGAAATCTATCAATTTAGGTCAAAATCCCAAAATTGGCCAAACTTGGCCCACGAGCCCACGTCTTGAAATCCGGTAAAATTCACAAAACTAAAAAACCTATTCACTCCCGAGTCTAACCACACCCAATTTATCAAAATCCGACATCGAATCGATGTTCAATTCTCAAAACCAATTTATGAAGTTTCTACAATTTTCCCCAATTTTAATCCCAATTCTATAATCGAATGATGAATTAACTGTTATAATCATGAAATTTAGCCAAAACTGAGTTAGAATCACTTACCCCGATGAATTTCTTGAAAAACCGTCGAAAAGTCGCTAAATCCCGAGCTCTCTAAGTCAAAATATGAAAATAAAACCCTGAATCTTGTATTTATACTGCAACCCTCCCATCCCAACTTCGCTGAGTGCGAAAAACTATTGCCGCCGCGCTGCCGCGGTCCGCAGAATTTCCACTACGGACGCAAATAGCCTATGGCTCCTGCAGTTGCTCGAATTCAAGCATGACTTGAAGTCTTAACATTTATAACACACATCCCACACTTTGAATATATCCTGAAAAGATAACATCGCATGAATAGAAGCATTTGAAATACATATCGAGCATATATCTTTCAACACAAGATTACTCGGGATAACCAATTTCATAATGATCAACTCGGCTCTTACACAACTTACATGAATGCCGTGGATTTCAATTTTAAGAAAATGGGGTTTAGCTAACATACCTCAATTTCTCTCATTAAGGTTTTAAGGTCCTTTTATGAAAGATTCTATCATCCCACAACCAATCTTTTACTATTTTTAGCTCACAATCTTCCTACACCCTTTGATAACATATGCAAGCAAAATAAACAACTCCCATACACAAGAATTGTGGGATTATAGAATATTTCATAAAAGGACCTTAAAGCCTCTGTGGTCATTATGTTGCCAGCAGAGTGATTATGCGGCTGAAGAAATTCCCAACTCTGCAAAACATTTTCTTTTAACTTCCTCGCGCACTGTTCAATCCAAAAAGTTTGTACCGCGGCGATCTCACAGCACCACGAAACCCCAATTTTTAGGAAAATTTTCACGGGGCCTTACAAATGGGATCGTAGTGGATTCGAAGAATATTGAGGTAGTTCAGAGTTGGCACATATCCTCTACACCTATAGAGATTAGGAGTTTCATATTCTTGGATAGTTATTACCGTAGGTTTGTAGAAGGGGTTTCATCTATAACAAATCCATTCACTAGATTGACTCAGAAGGGTGCTTTATTCAGATGGTTAGAGTTGTATGAGGAGGGATTATAGAACCTCAAGAGTGCTTTGAACATATCTCTAGTTTTGGTATTACCTTTAGGATCGGAGTTGCACACTGTCTATTATGGTGCTTTCCGAGTTGGTCTTGGGTGTGTATTGATGCAGGACGGTAGGGTGATTGCCTATGTATTACACCAGCTGAATCCCCATGAGAAGGACTATTCAGTACATGATTTGGAGTTAGTAAATTTTAAGCACACACTAAAGATTTGGAGACATTACTTATATGGAATGTCTTGTGAGGTGTATACTGATTCTAAGGCCCCGTACAAGTACGCCAATGAGTTTGGAGGATTGCATTGCATCGAGGAGTTGGTGGGAAATTTTTTGCAGAAAGGGCCATTCTGCGGTCAGCTTTACGACCGTAGATCTGTTCTGTTGGCCACAGATCCATCACATAGTGAAGCAGGAGAAGCTCAATTTTGAGGGCTATTTTGTGATCCATTATGCAACCGCGTAACCATTTTGCGGACGATACATCTGTCATAGAATCAGCATGAGATTTGCTTTCTGAGGGAGGTTTTGTGGTCCATTATGCGACCTCATAATTTCTATACGGGCCATAGAGTTGAACATGCAAGTCATGGTTTGGAGATCAATTTTGTGGCCACTTTCGTGGGCTGCAGACCTGATCTGCGTGTACTCTGTGACCGCATAACTGAGTTTTGAGGGTCCATTTTCTATTTTTATAACCCGACTCCATTTTAAGAAAAAACATAAGGGGTGGTCATTTGGGAGAAAAAATTTGATGTTTTTAGAGAGGGGGAGGAGATAGAGAGAACAAAGAATCTCTAACCACCTTACTCAACCATCTTTCTCAATCTTGAAGAATCAAGGAAGCCATTTGCTATGCCATCAACTATCCGGGTAAGTCCTTTCCATAAGCCCTCAGGCAAAGTCGTTATGGGTTTATGTAACTTGTGGAGTAGGAGATAAGCCATGCATGTGCCAATAGGGAGTGGTGTGTAGGTTTGTTGAACTATTGAGGGTCGATTCATGTTGATATTGGTTGAGGGAGTAAGGGCTTACCATTATAGGACCTTGTAAATGACCTTGCATAGTAGGTGTTTGACGAAATTCCCAAGAGACTTATATCATGATAATCCTTCTAATTATAATTTACTTTTTTTATCATCTTCCTATATATTGAAATTTCTAGAAGTTTCAAAATGTTGTAGTAACCTAAGGGAAGCTCAAGTAAGGTACGGTCACTAAACTCTTTTCGTAGAATCGGACTCCTCGAAATTCTCGTAAACTTCGATTATGGTTTGATCAAGTTCTTATTTCCGCCATTACTGCCTGCTTCTATGATTAGTTATTCCAAATGCCTATAGTTTTATTCACATCTCAATTGCATAATACTATTCTCATATTTTATGCTTATCCCCAATGTGTTTTGAATTCTTACCTGCCTATGAGCTGAAGATATTGTTGTCCACAATGTTCAAAATATCCTTAAATGTTTTAAGATGATCCTTGAGAGGTAATGAATGAATTAGAGCATGAATTTTGAAATTTGGTTGTCGTGCCAACAATGATGATTTACATATGAGGCCAGTAGTGCCATTGAAGTAAACGAAAGTATGAAAGGCTATGAAAACTATATGATCCTTTTTATGATAAATGTTTTCGGGAGTATCGTTAGGTTACCGAGGTAGGCTGGGTCATAAATACCCAAGTCTGAAACTACACGTGCCAGTGTAAGGATTGATTGAAGGATAAATTCCCAGTATATTATATTGAAATTTTCCCTTAATTTGGATGAGTTGAGTTGAGAGCTAGCAAAGACCATGTCGACCCACACGACATTGTGGTGAGACGGCTTAGCCGATCAGTGAGAGATCGGGCGCCATGCCACACACATGATGGTGTTGTATTTCTATGTCAAGCCTTATACTTTATGGTGAGACGGCTTAGTCTATTGGGTAGAGATCAGACTCCATGCTACAAGCACGATGGTGTATCAGTGCTTATGATCTCCCAACCTACATTGATTAATTTATGAAGATTTACCTCACTCTTGACTTGGATTTTTAATATCATTTGTTTTCTCACTGATTTTACGTTCCTCTCCTTTCGTATTGTTACTATACTCATTGAGAATGTGTTTAGATTTACATACTGTTACTATTCCTTGTGTACTAACGTCCCTTTTCCTCGGGATGCAACATCATTAATGGATGCAGGTGGTTCGAAAGCAAGTGACATCTATCAGTGATAGCGTGCACCATCTTCTCAACTGTGTTGGTGAGCCCCACTTCATATCAGGTTCTTGTGTCTTTTGATTCTTGTGCATAGTGTTTTGTGGTATAGCAGGGGTCTTGTCACCGGCACTATCGTATTACTCTTTTGTAACAAGTAGAGGCTTCATAGACTTAATGTGTGTTTTATTTTGATTTGGGAAATTCAAATTAGAATATTGTACTTGTAACATATGTTTCCACTTCTAAACTACGAATGTGTAATGTATTTTGGGAAATTGTAAATGGGGTTTCTAAAATAAATGAAATTGGTGTTGTACATGTTACTCTTTTGTTGTCTAACTTGTGATATTAATATTTGCATTATTCATGGGTAAGGTTGGGTAGAATGCATCAAGTAGGCTTGATTGACTGGGATATCTTGGTTGAGCGCCAGTCGTGCTCTACAAGGTCGAGGGCTGACACAGATCCTTGGAGTCTCCATCATCTATTTTAATAGAAAGATTTGAATTTGAGGTAGTGAAGATGATTGGAGCTGTTAAATGATTATGATATCACTATTCGTTATCATCTAGGAAAAGATAATATGGTGGTAGACGTCTTAAATAGAAAGACAGAGAGTATGGGGAGTTTAGCATGCATCTCATATATGGAAATCCCTCTGGCTATGAATTATCAAGCATTGTCCAATATGTTGGTTAGATTGGATATTCGGAGCCGAGAAGAGCCCTTGCTTGTGTTGTTTGATAGTCATCTATCTTTAAGCAAATCAAGGCACTTTGTATGAGGACCCCATTTGTTTGTCAGGGACACGGTGTAACACGATGCTGCTAAGGAGGTGACTATTGATGATGATGGTGTATTGATAATTTAGGGTCAGATTTGTGTTCTTAATGTTGATGGATTGAGGGAGTTAATACTTGAGGAGTATCCCAGTTCGAGATATTTTATCCACTCAGGTGCTACGAAGATATATCGTGATTTAAAGCAACATTATTAGTGGGGAGGGATGAAGAAGGACATTGTTTATGATTTTGCATGGTGTTTGAAGTGTCAACAGGTCAGTATGAACACCACGGACTTGGTGGGTTTCTTCAGAAGATTGATATATCAGAGTGGAAGTAAGTAGCATATCACTATGGAGGGAAGGATTTGGAGTAAAGAGCATATCACTATGGACTTTCTGGTAGGGTTTTCATGGATTTTGAGAAAGTTTTAATGCAGGAGATTGTTCGATTGCATGGTGTACCTTACTCTATGATCTCGGATCGTATCACTCAGTTTACATCGTACTTCTAGAGGGTTCTTCAGTGTGATTTGGCAATGAAAGTTGAGTTGAGTATGAAATTTCATTCTTAGACGGACGAGAAGTCTGATCGGACCATTCAGATCTTAGAGGATATGCTGAGGGCATGCACTATTGACTTTGGAGGTCGATGGGATAAGTTCCTACCTTTAGAGGAGTCTGCCTACAACAATAACTACTAGTTTAGTATCAAGATGCCTTTGTATGAGGTATTATATGGAGGTGATGCCAATATTTGGTTGGTTTGTTTGATACGGGTGAGACTAGATTATTGGGCACAAATTTAACTCGAGATGCTTTGGAGAAAGTGAAGTTTATTGAGAGGATTCATGCCTCTTAGTCCAGGAAGGATATTTATGCTGATAGGAAGGTTCATGATGTTGCATCCATGGTGGGTGAGAAGTTTGTACTTAGAGTTTTGCCTATGAAGGTTGTGATGAGGTTAAGGAAGAAGTGAAAGTTGAGCCCGAGGTTTATTGGTTCTATCAAGGTGTTGGAGAGAGTTGGAGAGGTTGGCTACAAACTTTCTTTGCCTCCTAGTCTTTCAAGAGTCAATCTGGTGTTTCTTTATCTATTCTTCAAAAGTATTATAAAGGCAAGTCACATGTTTTGCACTTTAGCACAATGTAGTTGGATGAGCATCTGGATTAAGAGGACGAGCCGATGGCCATTTTGGATCAGCAGGTTCAGAAGTTCAGGACTGAGGAGATCACTTAAATGAGGGTCCATTGGAGAGATCAGTCATTTGAGAAGGCGACCTGGGAGACCAATCATGAAATACAGAGCATATATCCTCACCTTTTTGGAATTTCATGTATGACTTTATACTCGTTCGAGATCAAACGTTTATTTAAGAGGAAAAAAAGTTTTGTGTATGACTCTAAACTCGACCCAGTGAATGTTTTGTGTATTTTTGCCCTGCTCGCTTATTTGGTATCCCCCGTATGTGTTTTTAATGTAACCTGACTTTGTAGGGATGGTTGGTTTGGTTCCGGGGAGTTTTAGGAGTGAATTGGAACACTGAATTTCATTTTTGGAGGTTTAAGTTGATGAGTTAACCAAGGTTTGACTTTGTTGTGAACGATAACAGATTGGTGATTTGATGAATCCAGTAGGTTTGTATATTATTTTTGGACTTGGACATATGTGCAGAATAAGATCTAGAGGTTACTAGTATGTTTTAATGCTAGTTGAAAAAAGTAGGTAATTTGAAGGTCTTGAAAGTTCATAGATATAACCGGGAGTTCACTTTGATGATATCAGGTTTGGATCATTGTTTTGGGTCTTGGAATATGTTCGTTATGTCATTTGTGACTTGTGTACAAATTTGGCTGAAATCCGAATTAGTTAGGCTTGAATCATATGCTTTTTTGATGTTGGAATTTTAAGAATTTAAGAGATTCATCTTGATTGATGATTCTTAGTTTTGATGTTAATTATGGTGCTTTGAGCCCTTGGATAGGTTCGGGAAAAGTAATCGGACTTGTTTTTACAATTGGATGGGATCTCTGGGGGCTATAATATATTTTAGATGGGTTCCAGACCATTTTTTAAGTTGTTGGTAGATCTGGTGATGGTGCACTACACCTGTGGAGATAGGTTGCGCAGGTGTGAAGACACACTTGCAAGAAAGGGGTTCATAGATGCGAATAGGAGCTTTGTTCGGTAATGGTTACTTTTGTGACGTTTGACCACTTCTACGTGGGACGCTTCTATGAGGGAGGTCCATGGATGCGGACATCGGCATAGGTGGTCTACAACTACAAGGTTTTTCCGGATTAGTGAAGGGCATAGATGCATTGATTTTGACAGTATTTGCGGGCTCGCAGATGCGAGCATTTTGCCGACAGATACTGAGATCATTAGGTAGATTATAGTTTGAAGGGTTTTCATTATTTGGATATTTGGAGCTTAGCTAGAGGCGATTATGGGGATAAATACATCACCACTTTGAGGGTAAGTGATTCCTCCTTGATTTTGACATTAGATCTTGATTTCCCATTGTTTTGTGCACTTAAAACATGGTAAGGAGCAAAATCGGGGATTTTGTGCTAGTTTTTGGGGAATGAATATTTGGGATTTGTTCCCTGATTTGAAGTCAAAATTGGATGAAACTCGTATATTTGGACTGTCATTCAAATGGGAGTCGGTATTTGTGAGTTTGGTCGGGTTTGAGAGACTAGCCCGGGTTTACCTTTTGGTTAACATTTTTGGTTGACTTTGTGTTTTTAATTAAATATCGAGCCTTTATGCTCCGTTATTGTTTATTTTATCATTATTTTATTCCGTGGTGTGTTATTTGACTATATCTAAGCTGTTCGGAGGTAAATTTGCATGGGAAGGAGTTTTGGAGTATAGGCTTGGCTCGTTTGAGTTAAGTATCTTTCCTAGACTTAGCTGAGGGACAAGTTTCTTGAGTTATGGATGTCAGTTATGTGCTCGGGGTGGCATACATGCATGTGGTTGAGCCCATGTGCGTGCATCGGGTTTATCCATGTTTAGGGTAGCATGTAGGCTATGTTATGCCTTATATTTTGACAATGTGATTCTTTCTACAATGATGTTTATGCTTGTATGGCAACATAACTTTATGAATCATGCTAGAGATCATTGTGTAGACTTATGTTACTAATTTAACGTGATACTCATTGTTGTATGGCGTAACTTCCTAATTGATTTGTATTTGTACACTTCGCACATGCATACAGTTTAGCGTGCTATTTTACCAGTACAAAAGTATGTGATTTGATACTCGTTGATTGTATACATGTGTTCTCATATATGATTTCCGTGTTATATATTGGTTTGAAAAGACATAAGTTGTCTATGTAGGTTGAGTTGACTATGGCATGTGAGTTGTACGTGCACCTGTTAAGATTGTGGCACGTGAGTTGTCCGTGCAACATGTGGATAAGGATCCATACCCCTTAGGGTCATCATCTCATGTTTCTCCTTGATGACGTACACGCGGTTATGGAAACTGATCAATGTTGGGGTTTTATGTATCTTCTCTATATGTAAAATTCCCTTGACGTATACATGATTTTACTGCATATCTCCTCTATATACTAGCTTCATACATGTATACATGCCTTTTATGTATATCTTCTTTATATGCTGCTTGTTTTGGTGAAATGATACACAATACATATCTTCTCTATATGTCTCTCTCTATGTAATTTTCTTGTATATTTATGCATATTTTCTCTATATGCTAAATTGTTACTATGTTTGACGTTCGTGCATATCTTCTCTATGTGCACCTTGGTCTTTATTTGCAGTCATGCTTAAACTTTGGTATTGTTACTATGTTTTCGTATGTACTCATAAGTTGTGCAGATTTATCATGTGAGTATCATTGGTGATTCTTTACACTATCTCTCCAAGGTTACTCATAATACTTATATAGTACATGGAACCAGTTGTATTCATACTACACTCTGCAATTAATTGTGCAGATCTACGTATAAGATCTAGCTAAGAGCTGTGCTGGATCCTTGTTGAGGTTCTGAGAGAAGGGGTATAGCTACATCATGATTGCAGTCATTCGTATCTCTTTCCATTTTGATCACTTTTGTTGTTATTGTTTGAGTAGTATTTTACATTGTCATACATGTACTCCTGTTATACTGCTCATGCTTTATATTACTAGTTCTAGGGCATTTATGTATTAACGCAAACTTTATTTACTACATTTGACTCTTAGACTTATATAATTTGTAATTTTTTATCATGTTTGATTATTACATTATCATTTCCTTACCTATCAAGTGGGTGAGGTTCCATCATGAACGGTGGGCGTTTTTGGTCGTGACAATAGTGGTAAAAAAGAGAGTTGGCCAAAATAACCCTTTATATAGAATCTAGAAAATGTTGACCACACTTTAAAGTGCAGTCCACACTTTTTGCATCATGCCTCTATATTTTTTCTTATACTCTCCATACTATGCTCTAGTGAATGGGTCTGAGCTGCTGGCCAAAAGTGTTGTTCGCACATTAAAGTGCGGGCCAAAATTTTTAGATTTCATCTTCATACTTTTCTTTATGTCCTCCACTCTTTATTCCTCTTCGACATTATTTTCCAACTTCAAGGTTTTACTACTTGTGGCTACCTTTCCGCTTCCAACAACTTTCACCTTGTACCAAACTTAAGTTAACACTTTTCCCTCATTTCTACGTCCTTATGTGGTCCCACATATGCTCACACATGCTTTGAGGTTAACGTTATTTCTATTATAAGCTCATTTATACCCTAGATTAATTATGAAATTTTAATGGGGCTTTACATGTATTTCTTATATCCAAGCTTTAGAAATATAATAAAGACAAGTCAGATATTTTCAATTTTGACATGGTACAATTGGATGAGAGCTTGACTTATGTAGAAGATATGATTGCCAATATGGATAGCTACGTTTGGAAGTTATGGTCAAAGGAGATCGCTTTAGTGAAGGTGATCTGGACAATCAATTGATCGAGATGGACACTTGGAGACCTAGTCGAACATGCATTGTAGATACCCACACTTATTTGATAGCCCAGGTTCTATTTCTAAACTCGTTAGAGCATGAAGTTGGTTTAAAATGTGGATAATGTAACAACCAGTAACGAACTAGTCGACCATATTGTGTATCAGAGCCATGTTCCCTACATGATGCTCCCCGTATGTTTTTTTGATATTTTATAAGTTGCGGGGACGGTTGGTTCAGTTTTGGGAAGGTTTGGAAATGAATTGGAAGACTTAGTTCTATTTTGGAAGTTTATGTTGTAAGTGTTGACAAGGATTTGACTTTTGAGTAGACCACCTCGGATTGGTGATTTGATGGTTCCAATAAGTTCATACGGTGACTTTGGACTGAGGCGTATGAGTAAATCCCCATAAATATTCATAAGATTTAAATAACTTATGGTTTGCTAATGATTCATTTGGTGATTTTTTTTCATGCTAGGACTAATATCTAATGAGGAATATGCAACCGATTAAAGTTTCAAATACGTTTGTGCAAGGCCTAAGTTCAAACGTGTCACGCCCTGAAATCCCATCATCGGGTCGTGATGGCGTCTAACGTTGAACCCACTAGACAGGCCAACATACATAGATAAACTAGCATAATAATCTAAATTTCACAGAATAAGCTAAAATAATTTGCAATTAATCAGCGGAAGAAATACAGTCTCAAGCTAAATAAGGATAACATAATACCACAACACGTGAACTTTCCCAAAACCTGGAGTCACAAACTCACGAGCTGTCTACAAGAGTGCTAAATACAAGTATGGAAGGAAATACATGTCTGCCTCTGAAACTAGAGGAAAATAACACAGAATCGAAGACAATGGGGATGGAAGAGACGCAAAGGCCCAGGAATGCCATCAGGTATACCTTGAAACCTCTATGATAAGTTGGAAGACACTCCCACTAATGATGTCCTATGGGTCCAGCTGCGTAATCTGCACAACATAAAGAAGTGCAGGTGTAGCATCAGTACAACCGACCCCATGTGCTGAGTAAGTGCCAAGCCTAACCTCGGCGAAGTAGTGACGAGGCTAAGAAACGACAACAAAATGTACCTGTGCAGTTCAATAATATAGCGGAAACTAAACAAGAATACAATTACGGGGAGAACATGCTAGGGGTAAGAGATAGAAAATACTGAAATGACAGAAACAAAAACAATAGTCTGAAATATCTTAAAATGATCACAGAAAATTACAACACAGATTAAACAGTGAGAGATCTGGCACGGCATGTCCCCTCGTGCATAATAATAATATAAAACATGCACGGAATGTCCCCTCGTGCATAATCAATATAAATAAGGCACAGAATGTCCCCTCGTGCATAATAAATATAAACGTGGCACGGAATGTCCCCTCGTGTATAATAAATATAAACATGGCACGGAATGTCCCCTCGTGCATAACAAATATAAACATGGCACATAATGTCCCCTCGTGCATAATAAATATAAACATGGCACGGAATGTCCCGTCGTGCATAATAACAATATAAACATGGCACGAAATGTCCCCTCGTGCATAATAACAATATAAACGTGGAACAGAATGTCCCCTCGTGCATAATAACAATATAAACATGGCACGGAATGTCCCCTCGTGCATAATAACAATATAAACATGGCACAGGCTGTCTCCTCGTGCATAATAACTATATAAACATGGCACGGAACGTCCCCTCGAGCATAATAAATATAAAACATGGGACGACATCACCCTTCGTGCTTCAACACTCTTCCTTACCCAAACAACAATCACAAACAAGGGCAAGGAAATAAACAGAGTAAAAATAGAAACCCCGGCAAGGGAACATCAATTAAACAATCAAATGCCGGAAAGGGAACTTCAATTAAACAATAAAATCCAGGCAAGGGAACTATACAATGATGACCCGAAAAGGGCATATTTCAAAAACTCTTTCTCTTTATTTCACTTTCACTTCCATGATTTATTCTATTACTTAAGCCAATGCTCCAAAGGATGTAATTCTCTCATATATCTTCATTATGCGTTTCACAATTTGAGCCAATGCTCCAAAGATGTAATTACCTCATATCTCTTCATTATTCGTTTCATAACTTGAGCCAATGCTCCAAATATGTTTATAGATTTCAATTTCCTTCACACGCCCATTTACATCATATAGCGATCATCAATTAAGCATAGGAATTACAACAAAACCGGAATATTCACAATATAGGGACTCACGGTCATGCTAGACACCCATGTATATATACTCGTCACCATGCCTATACATCATATTTGACAATTATCAAATAGCAAATAATACTCAACTCCTATCCCCTCAAGCTAAGGTTAGGCCAAACACTTACCTCGGGTCCAAAGTATAGCAATCAACCCTCTAACATCGCCTTTCCTTTAGAATTCAACTCCGGAATGGTATTATCTAGACATAATCAACTCAAGTATATCAATAAGGATTCAATGATTCAATTACATGGCCTAATTATCCATTTCCTAGCATTCTTCCAAAATTATCAAAATTCGACCCCGGGCCTGCTTGGTCCAAATACATGGCTCGGACCAAAACCATGTCACCCATTCACCCGCGAGCCCGAATATATAATTTGTTTTCAAATTTGACCACAAAATGAGGTCTTAATCAAGAAAATTCTAAAGGGCCTAACTCTACCCAAATTCAAGATTTTCTACTCTAATTTGCATGTTTTTAGGCCTAGGAATTCATTAATTATAGATGAAAATGAAGAAAATGAGTTAAACTTTACTAACCTAAGAAGTTTTGGTGAGGGATGGCTTCAATGGATGCCTAAGGGCTTTGGAGAAGAAGAAGTTCATTATTTTCTATAAAAATCCCGTAGCTACTGGTTCTGGAAATATTTATATACCACTGGGAAAAATTGCCCTTCGTGATCGCGGAAGGGAGGTCGCGTTCGCGAAGAGTAGGCTGGACAGACCATCGCAATCGCGGAAAGGAGGACGCGATCGCGAAGAGTAAAAAAAAACTGGGGTCAAGAAGTTGACTTACGCGAACGCGTGGGACATCACGCAAACGCGATGAAGGAGACCTGTAAAGCTACGCGATCGCGATCAATTGTACGCGAACGCGAAGAGGAAAAGAGGGCTAAGCCCTCAGGGTCAATTAACCCCACGCGATCGCGAGGAAATGGACGTGAACGCGATGAAGGAAAAATTAAAGCTTCGCGAACAAGGAAGAGGCTTCGCGATTGTGAAGAACAAAAGGGACCTGCAACAGCTAAAGCAAAAACCAGCAATTTTCCTAAGTTCAAAATCACTCTGAGACACCTCCGAAACACTCCCGAGCCCTCGGGGCTCCTAACAAATCACATGCACTAACTCAACAACATCCTACGAACTTAACCGTGCGATCAAATCGACAATATAACATCATATACATCGAATTAAACGTCAAAATCCATGAATTCTATCAAATTTGATAAAACATCAAATTTCCCATTTCAAGTCCGAAACACGTCAAACAAAATCCGTTTTCAACCAAACATTACAGAAAGCGTTTAAACAATATATAAGACCTGTACTGGGCACCAGAACAAAAATACGGGCCCGATAACATCACTTTCTAATCAGATTTCATTTTCAACTTCCTTAAATATTTTCGAAAAACAATTTTACTCAAAAATTCATTTCTCGGGCTTGGGACCTCGGAATTCGATTCCGGGCATACGCCCAAGTCCCATATTTTCCTACGGACCCTTCGGAACCATCAAATCACGGGTCCGGGTCCATTTATCCAAAATGTTGACCGTAGTCAAATTTATTTATTTTAATATCAAGTCTTATCATTTTTCACAAAAATTTCATATTTAAGATGTACGGCTACGCGCCCGGACTGCGCATGCAAATCGAGGAAATTACAAATGAGGTTTTCAAGGCCTCGGAAGTACGAAATAGGTAATAAAATAGGTGATGACCCTTTGGGTCGTCACATTCTCCACCTCTAAAATAACCGTTCGTCCTCGAACGGACAGAAGAAAGAAGTACCTGAGTCGGGAAATAAATGAGGGTAACGTCTCCGCATATCGGACTCGTACTCCCAGGTCGATGCCTCATGAGGATGACCTCTCCAATGAACACGAACATAAGGGAAACCCTTGGATCTCAATTGACGAATATTCCGGTCTAGAATAGGTGCCTGCTCCTCCTCATAAGATAAGTCCTTGTCCAACTGGACAGTACTGAAATCTAACACCTGTGTTGGATCGCCGTGATACCTCCGAAGCATGGACACATGAAAAACTGGATGTACGGCCGATAAGCTAGGTGGAAATGCAAGTCTATAAGCCACCTCTCCCACTCGATCAAGAATCTCAAACGGGCCAATGAATCTAGGGCTAAGCTTGCCATTCTTCCCAAATCTCAACACGCCCTTTATAGGCGACATTCGGAGCAATAGTCGCTCACCAACCATGAAATCCACATATCGAACCTTACGATCTGCATAACTCTTTTTCCTGGACTGAGCTGCACGAAACCTATCCTGAATGATCCTAACCTTTTCCAAGGCCTCCTAAACCAAATCTGTACCCAACAACGGAGCCTCTCCTAGCTCAAACCATCCAACCGGAGATCGACACCACCTACCATATAAATCCTCATAAGGAGCCATCTGGATACTCGAATGGTAGCTGTTGTTGTAGGAAAACTGTGCTAAAGGCAAGAATTGATCCCATTAACCTCCAAAGTCAATAACACAAGCTCGGAGCATATCCTCCAATATCTTAATAGTTCGCTCGGACTGTCCATCCGTCTGGGGATGAAATGATGTGCTCAACTCCACCTGGGTGCCTAACTCTCGCTGAACTTCCCTCCAGAAACGCGAGGTAAACTGCATGAACCGGTCCGAAATGATAGATACCGGCACACCATGAAGGCGAACAATCTCCCGGACATAGATCTCAGCCAACCTCTCGGATGAATAGGAAACTGCCACAGGAATTAAATCCGTTGACTTGGTCAGCCTATCAACAATGACCCAAACTGTATCAAAATTCTTCCAGGTCAACGGAAGTCCATTAACGAAGTCCATAGTCATCCTCTCCCACTTCCACTCGGGAAGCACAATCCTCTGAAATAAACCACCAGGCCTTTGATGCTCATACTTAACCTGTTGACAATTCAAACACCGCGCCACATATGCCAAATATCCTTCTTCATTCTACGCCACCAATAATACTGCCGCAAATCTTGATACATCATCGCGGTGCCCGGATGAATAGAGTATCGGAAACTATGGGCCTCTTCAAAAATGAACTCTCGGATCCCATCAACATTGGGCACAAAAACTCGCCCCTGCCATCTCAAAACACCATCATCATCTAAGATCACCTGCTTGGCACCTCCGTGCTGCACCGTGTCTCTAAGGACACACAAATGGGGATCATCAAATTGCCGATCATGGATACGCTCCAATAATGAAGAACGAGAAACCGTACAAGGCAACACTCGACTAGGCTCAGAAATATCCCACCTTACAAACGATTGGCCAAATCCTGAACATCCAAAGCAAGAGGCCTCTGAGTGACCGGAATAAAAGCAAGACTGCCCATACCAGCTGACTTCCTACTCCAAGCATCGGCCACCATATTGTCCTTCCCCGGGTGATATAAGATGGCAATATCATAATCTTTCAACAATTCCAACCACCTTCTCTCCGTCAAATTCAACTCCTTTTTCTTGAACAAGTACTGAAGACTCTTATGATCCGTGAACACCTCACACGCCACGCCATACAGATAGTGCCTCTAAATCTTTAATGCATGGACAATGGATGCCAACTCCAAATCATGCACTGGATAGTTCTTCTCATGAATATTTAACTGCCTCGAAGCATAAGCAATGACCTTGACATCTTACATCAATACTGCACCAAGACCAATACAGGAAGCATGGCAGACTGCATAAGGCCCTCAACCTGTGGGCAAAACCAATACCGGGGCCGTAGTCAGAGTTGTCTTGAACCTTTGAAAGCTCGACTCACACTCGTCCGACCATCTGAATTGGGAACCCTTCTAGGTCAACTTGGTCATCGGGGCTGCAATAGATGAGAACCCCTCCATGAACCGACGATAATAGCCCGCCAATCCAAAGAAACTGTGAATCTCTGTAGCTGATGCTGGTCTAGCACAGTTCTTAACTGCCTCAATCTTCTTCGAGTCAACCTGAATACCCTCTACTGACACGACATGACCCAGTAATGCATTTGAACTCAACCAGAACTCACACTTCGAAAACTTTGCATATAGCTGGCTGTCCTTCAGAGTCTGAAGAACCACTCTGAGATGCTGCTCGTGCTCCTCCTGACTGCGGGAGTATATAAATATATCATCAATGAAGACTATCACGAACGAGTCCAAATAAGGCCTGAACACTCGGTTCATCAAATCCATAAAAACTGTTAGGTCATTTGTCAACTCAAAGAACATGACTAAAAACTTGTAATGCCCGTACCGTTGCGGAAAGCTGTATAAGGGACATCAGATGCCCTAATCCTCAACTGATGGTAGCCAGATCTCAAGTCTATGTTTGAAAATAACTTAGCACTCTGAAGCTGATCGAACAAATCATCAATCCTCGGTAGTGGATACTTATTCTTGATTGTAACCTTGTTCAATTGCCGGTAATCAATGAACATCCTTATCGAACCATCCTTTTTCTTCACAAACAATACTGGAGCACCCCAAGGAGAAACACTGGGCCCAATGAAACCCTTCCCAAGAAAATCCTGCAAGTGTTCCTTCAACTCTTTCAACTCTAGCGGGGCCATGCGATACAACAAAATAGAAATGGGCTAGGTGCCCGGAGCCAGATCAATGCATAAATCAATGTCCCTGTCGGGTGGCATCCCCGACAGGTCTAAAGGAAAAAGCTTAGGAAACTCACGAACCACGGGTACCGAATAAATAGAGGAAACCTCAACACTGGAATTGCGCACATATGCCAAATAAGCCAAACACCCCTTCTCGACCACACGCCGAGTCTTCATGTACGAAATAACACTGTGGGTAGAATGACCAGGAGTTCCTTTCCACTCCAAATAGGGAAAATCCGGTAAGGCTAAGGTCACCGTATTGGCATGACAATCCAAGATAGCATGATATGGGGATAACCAGTCCACCCCCAATATAACATCAAAGTCGACCATACCTAAAAGCAATAAATCAACACGGATATCAAGACCCCCAATCACCACAACACAAGAACGATAGACTCGATCAACCACGATAGAATCACCCACTGGTGTAGATACATAAACAGGAATACTCAGTGGATCACTAGACATGAACAAGTATGGTGCAAAATAAGAGGACACATACGAATACGTAGACCTCGGCTGCTGATGGAACTGAATCTGACCCTGTCAACCTGAATGACCACCTCGGAAACTATGATGCGGCGGTGAACTGATAGGAGCTAGTGGCGCACTGTAAGGCTGCTGATCAGAATGGTGCGTATGATAACCACGACCACCTGAAGTACCATGGGAAACCTGGAGAGCTGACTGAAAAGGCCTGGGAGGATGACCTCTGCCTGAAGAATCCCTGCCCCCAGATGAGGCTCTACTGAAACGACCAAAATGAAAGGGCCTCTTGTCAGCCCCCTGACCACCACCCTGCGACAAAATCATCTCAATCCTCCTGGCCACATTGGCCGCATCCTGGAACGATATATCTGTACCTGAGTCTCTAGCCATCTGAAGTCTGATAGGCCGTGCCAATCCCTCGATAAACCTCCGAACCCTCTCCCGATCAGTGGGAAGTATCATAAGATCATGTCGGGCTAGAGAGATGAACCTGGTCTCGTGCTGAATGACGGACATGGATCCCTACTGGAGACACTCAAACTACCTCTGAAGGTCCTCTCTCTGAGTAATGGGAAGGAAATTCCCCAGAAATACCTCCGAGAACTGAGTCCAAGTCAAAGGTGTAGTTCCAACTGGTCTGGCTAGGAAATAGTCTCTCCACCAACTCTTGGTTGCGCCAGATAACCGAAAAGTAACGAAGTCAACCATGTTCGACTCTACTATGCCCATATTCCGAAGAACTTCATGACAGCTTTCCAAATAATCCTGGGGGTCCTCTGATGGTGAACCAGTATAAGTAGAAGTAAATAACTTAGTGAAACTGTCCAGTCTCCACAAAGCATCTGCTGACATGGATTCTCCCTCTGCTACCAGTGCTGCAATTTCCGGCTGAGCTACTCCGGCTGGCTGAGGTGCCGGAGTCTGAAACTGTGGAGCTAGCTGCTCTGGTACGCGGGCGGCAGGAGTCTGGGCACCTTCTCCAGCCTGAGAGGCGGCTGGTGCAGTAGGAAGAAGACCCGCCTATGCTACACTCTCCATGAGTCCGACTAGATGGACAAGGGAGTCCTGAAGCACTAGGTAGCTATAAACCCCTCTGGGACCTGAGCTGGTCTAATTGGGACTGCCGGAACTGGGACCTCCTCTTAGGACTCGACCTGAGAGTCTTCCACTGGGGCTGCTGCTCGAGGATGAGCCCGCCCCCAGCCTCGGCCTCTAGCACGGCCTCGTCCTCGACCTCGACCCCGAGTAGGATCTGCAACAGGAGTGTCAGGCTACGGGGCAGAACTAAGGGAAGCACGCGTCCTCGCCATCTGTGAGAGAATATAATAGAAACTCAATCAACACTCAGAATTCATAGCGCACGACAGAGAAGAAAATAAATATGGAGTCATCCTAACTTCGCAGCCTCTGGGAGATAAATACAAACGTCTCCGTATCGATCCCTCAGACTCTACCAAGTTGTCCGTGAGTTGTGAGACCTAAGTAACCTACGGCTCTCATACCAACTTGTCATGCCCCGAAATTCCACCATCGGGCCGTGATGGCGTCTAACGTTGAACCCGCTAGACAAGCCAACATACATAGATAAACTAGCATAATAATCTCAATTTCAAAGAATTATATAAAACAATTTGCAATTAATTAGCGGAATAAATACGGTCTCAAGCTAAATAAGTATAACATAATACCACAACGCGTGAACTTTCCCAAAACCTGGAGTCACAAACTGACGAACTGTCTACAAGAGCGCTAAATATAAGTATGAAAGGAAATACATGTGTGCCTCTGAAACTAGAGGAAAAATAAGACAAAATCGAAGACAATGGGGATGGAAGAGACGCCAAGGCCCACGAACGCCAACAGGTATACCTTGAAGCCACTATGATAAGCTGGAAGACACTCCCACTAATGATATCCTCCGGGTCCGGCTGCGTAATCTGCACAACACAAAGAAGTGCAGGTGTAGCATCAGTACAATCGACCCCATGTATTGAGTAAGTGCTGAGCCTAACCTCGGCGAAGTAGTGACGAGGCTAAGACACGACAACAAAATGTACCTGTGCGGTTTAATAATATAGCAGAAACTAAACAAGAATACAATTACGGGGAGAACATGCTGAGGGTAAGAGATAGAAAATACTGAAATGACAGAAAAGAAAAAAGCAGTCTGAAATATCTGAAAATGATCACGAAAATTACAACACAGATTAAACAGTGAAAGATCTGGCACGACATATCCCCTCGTGCATAATAATAATATAAAACATGGCACAGAATGTCCCCTCGTGCATAATCAATATAAACAAGGAACGGAATGTCCCCGCGTGCATAATAAATATAAACATGGAACGTAATGTCCCCTCGTGCATAATAAATATAAACATGGCACGGAACGTCCCCTCGTGCATAACAAATATAAACACGGCACGAAATGTCCCCTCGTGTATAATAAATATAAACATGGAACGGAATGTCCCCTCGTGCATAATAACAATATAAACATGGCACGGAATGTCCCCTCGTGCATAATAACAATATAAACATGGCACGGAATGTACCCTCGTGAATAATAACAATATAAACATGGCACAGAATATCCCCTCACGCATAATAACAATATAAACATGGCACGGAATGTCCCCTCGTGCATAATAACAAAATAAACATGTGACGAAATGTCCCCTCGTGCATAATAACAATATAAACATGGCACAGAATGTCCCCTCGTGCATAATAAATATAAAATATGGCACGGCATCACCCTTCGGGATTTAACACTCTTCCTTACCCAAACAACAATCACAAACAAGTGCAAGGAAATAAACAGAGTAAAAATAGAAACCCCGGCAAGGGAACATCAATTAAACAATCAAATCCTGGCAAGGGAACATCAATTAAACGATCAAATCCCGGCAAGGGAACGTCAATTAAACAATCAAATCCTGGCAAGGGAACTATACAATGATGACCCGGCAAGGGTATATTTCAAAAACTCTTTCTCTTTCTTTCTCTTTCACTTTCACTTCCATGAGTTATTCTATTACTTGAGCCAATTCTCCAAAGGATGTAATTATCTCATATATCTTCATTATGCGTTTTCACAATTTGAGCCAATGCTCCAAAGATGTAATTACCTCATATCTCTTCATTATTAGTTTCACAACTTGAGCCAATGCTCCAAAGAGGTTTAAAGATTTCAATTTCCTTCACACGCCCATTTACATCATATAGCGATCATCAATTAAGCATAGGAATTACAACAAAACCAGAATATTCACAATATAGGGACTCACGGTCATGCTAGACACCAATGTATAGATACTCATCACCATGCCTATACATCGTATTTGACAATTAGCAAATACTCAACTCCTATTTCCTCAAGCTAAGGTTAGGCCAAACGCTTACCTCGGGTCCAAAGTATAGCAATCAACCCTCTAACATCGCCTTTCCTTTAGAATTCAACTTCGGAATGGTATTATCTAGACATAATCAACTCAAGTGTATCAATAAGGATTCAATGATTCAATTACATGGCCTAATTATCCATTTCCTAGCATTCTTCCAAGATTATCAAAATTTGACCCCGGGCCCGCTTGGTCCAAACACAAGGCTCGGACCAAAACCATGTCACCCATTCACCGACGAGCCCGAATATATAATTTATTTTCAAATTCAACCCCAAAACAAGGTCTTAAACAAGAAAATTTTAAATGGCCTAACTCTACCTAAATTCCAGATTTTCTACTCTAATTTGCATGTTTTTAGGCCTAGGAATTCATTAATTATAGATGAAAAATGAAGGAAATGAGTTAAAATTTACTAACCCAAGAAGTTTTGGTGAGGGATGGATTCAATGGATGCCTAAGGGCTTTGGAGAAGAAGAACTTCATTATTTTCTATAAAAATATTTATATACCACTGGGAAAAATTTCCCTTCGCGATTGCGGAAGGGAGGTCGCATTCGCGAAGAGTAGGCTGGACAGACCATCGCGATCGCGGAAAGGAGGACGCGGTTGTGAAGAGTGAAATAAAACTGGGGTCAAAAAGTTGACTTACGCGAACGTGTGGGACATCGCGCGAACGTGATGAAGGAGACCAGTAAAGCTACGCGATCGCAGTCAACTGTACACGAACGCGAAGAGGAAAAGAGGGATAAGCCCTTAGGGTCAATTAACCCTACGCGATCGTGAGGGAATGGACGCGAACGCGATGAAGGAAAATTTAACGCTTCGTGAAATGCAAAAGAGGCTTCGCGATCGCGAAGAAAAAAAGGGACGTGCAACAGCTGAAGCAAAAACCAGCAATTTTCCTAAGTTGAAAATCACTCTGAGACACCTCCGAAACAGTCCCGAGCCCTCAGAGCTCCTAACAATTCACATGCACTGACTCAACAACATCGTACGAACTTAACCGTGCGATCAAATCACCAATATAACATCATATACATCGAATTAAACCTCAAAATCCATGAATTCTATCAAATTTCATAAAACATCAAATTTCTCATTTCAAGACCGAAACACGTCAAACGAAATCCGTTTTCAACCAAACTTTACAGAAAGCGTTTAAACCATATAGAAGACCTGTATCGGGCGCCAGAACCAAAATACGGGCCCGATACCATCACTTTCTACTCAGATTTAATTTTCAACTCCCTTAAATATTTTTAGAAAATAATTTTACTCAAAAATTCATTTCTCAGGCTTGGGACTTCGGAATTCGATTCCGGGCATACGCCCAAGTCCCATATTTTCCTACGGACTCTCCGGGACCGTCAAATCACGGGTCTGGTTCCGTTTACCCAAAATTTTGACCCTAGTAAAATTTATTAATTTTAATATCATGTCTTAGCATTTTTTACAAAATTTCATATTTAAGCTGTCCGGCTACGCTCCAGGACTGCGCACACAAATCGAGGCAACTACAAATGAGGTTTTCAAGGCCTCAGAAGTATAGAATAGGTAATAAAATAGGTGATGACCCTTTGGGTCGTCACAAAACGAGCACAACTCCCAAGATATAATCATTTATGTGGTGTACTACCTATTAAATGAAAGATTTACGAGTCTATTTTGAATGCTCCAAACCGTTCGTTATTTGGAGTTTCATTCAAACCGTTTATGGTCTTTGTACGGGAGGGTAGTTGAGAAACCACAATGATGCGTAGCTAAAAACATAATGTGGAACAAATGAGTACTTCAGGGGTTTGATCCTTGCGTAGCTACACAGGAGGCATGCGTAGCTAAGAACTATCACCAGATTTTATAAAAAAGGGCATTTTGAGAGCTTATTCTCCCACTTCTCTTGGCCGATTTTTGAGAACTTCTCCCCTCTCTCAAGACCCCCAACTCCCCTACCTTCAACGTGATTAATCCCTAATTTGGTGCTTTATTCCATCAATGCCACACTATAACTAAATTAACCACCATGAAATCAATATATTTTTAAGGTAATTCCAGCTCCTTGGACTTACATGCATGAATTAATATTGCGTATATCAGGAGGAATTGAGTGTAGGAATTTATGGAATGGTGATGTGAAGCAATAAGTTCTCAACCTAGGTTTGAGATACAATATTTCTGTACGTTGTTCTTTTTCCCTTTCCTACAAGTATTATTCCATGTTACTCACGTCCCTTTTACCGAGGGAGTTGTATCTTTCAATGGTTGCAAGTATATTTCTACTGGATGAAGCGGATCTTCGCTAGGGATCTCTTTCACTACTCCAAAATTATGGTGAGCCCCCTACATATTTAGTGGGTATTAAAGTCTATTTCATTTTATGTACTTAGGTATCCATTGTCATAGAATCTCCATGTACACTATGGGTCATGTATTTAAGTTTTAAGTTTCATCATACATTTTTGTTCATAGTATTTTTATTTATTTATAAGTATGTATCCATCATGAAAGAATGATAGGCCATTAATCCCAAGGCATTTAATTTAAAAATTAAGATCTAGTTATGTTATGGTAAACCATGCATGAATAAGGACGAGAGGTTGATGTAACATAGGCTGGCTTGACTGGGTTAACTCAGTCGAGCATCATTCATGCTCCCGAAGGTTGGGGCATGACAATATGTCTGGATTATTTTTGGATTTTCCTAGAAGATTTTTGCTCTATCTCCAAAAGTTGGCAATTTTCAAAAATTAGAGAGTTCATAAGTTTGACCAATAGTTTACTTTCTTGTATCGAGCTGTCACGACCCCAGTTCGCCCTCCGTGAACATGTCGTGACGGCACCTAGTCCCTACAACTATGTAAGCCTAACAATGCGGAAGATAAACCATAATTGCGGAAGAAAGTAATTAAAACTAAACTAGTAAAATAAGCATCGTTTAAGGTGCCGCTCAACACATACAATAACAAATCTCGAAGCTAACAAAAATTCCCAAAACCCGGAATCTCACAAAACACAAGTTAAGGGATACATAAGAGGCTCTAACTCAAGAATGTCTAAACAAAGGAAAATACTGAAAGGCTATACTTATTACAGAAGATAGGAAGTGACTCCTCAGTCTACGGACGTAGCAGATATACCTCGAAGTCTCTATAGAAAAGCTTCCTTCCAAGGCTGAGAGAACTTAATAGGAGTACCTGTATCTGCACAACAAAAATGTACAGAAGAGTAGCATGAGTACACCATGACGGTGCCCGGTAAGTATCAAGACTAAATTCGGTGGAGTAGTGACGAGGGAGAGTCGAGACACCTATCGATCAAATAAAAAGTATAATCATAGGTACAACGGAAATGATGTATAAATATGTAAATAATGCACGAAGAGAATATTAATGCTACAGTTCACCATAAGGGAGAAACAACAGCAAGAAACAACGATAAATGATAAATGATGATACGTAATGATGGCAAAATCACAATCCAAATCTTAAGGTCATAACTTAGTAAGGGGAAAACAAATCAATAACTCATAACCTACGATGATGTTCACATAAGGTCTTATTCAACTCTTTCCAGTATATCACCAAATCTCGGACCAACCACAACTCACGAAACCCCAGCATCTGAAATCTAACACTTGGCATCATGTTCCCCATCAGTCTCACAATCATGTTGACAACTAACTGGCTAGCTAGGGCCATTCTCACATATATGATGGATAAACGAGGGCGTACCTCCACCCTTAGAAAAATCAGGAGGAATTCACCTCTAATAGGAGTGTTCAACTATGTGTATGCTTGTGCAAGTGTTTTAAAAAGAATTCTACCAACTAGTAACATAAAAAGGAGAACGAACCGCACGTACAATGTTTCCTCACAACTCCCAAGCGATAAGGCTCATACAGGTAATAAACCAACAATCACAATATTAAACAACATAGGAATGCCTCCACAGACCGTCACAATTCTTTACAACTAACCCCTGACATAGCCCACTTTATTTCACCACGTGTGCAAATAACAATATAATAAGTGCCGCCTTATTCTGCCACACGTGCATCATAATGTTCCCACCTTATTCCGTCACATGTGCAACCCACATATAAGCATATAAACATATCCCGCCTTATTACGCCGCATGTGCAATACATAAATATCAACTATAGCACGACAAAGACCTCGTGCAACTCCTCAAAAACAACCACACGACAGAGACCTCGTGCATCACAATATCAACAACCGCACGGCAGAAACCTCGTGCATCACAATATCAACAACCGCACGGCAGAAACCTCGTGCATCACAATATCAACAACCGTACGACAGAAACCTCGTGCATCACAATATCAACAGCCGCACGGCAGAAACCTCGTGCCTTATAATATCAACAACCGCACGACAAAAACCTCGTGCATCACAATATCAACAACCGCACGACAAAAACCTCGTGCATCACAATATCAACAACCAGACGGCAGAAACCTCGTGCATCACAATATCAACACAACAAATGACAATGCTTACAAGAAAAACGCAAGAAAATCAACTCAGGTGCCTCCGTTCACCAGGAGACGGTACAACTAGCTCACAAGGAATAACTATAACAGTAAATAGTAAGGTTAATAAGAACAACGCAACAAGAGAGAATAATATAAAACAACGTTTCCATAATACATAGTTCAACAACAAGGAAGTTAACATGAATAAAATAATTTCAAATAAGGAATTATCAACTAAACATAGGATATCTAACTTCTTTTACAGTTGGGCAAGTTATGAAGAATATACAATGATTTGAATCAATGATGAGCAGTGGAAAGATAACCGTAACCTCTATTAATACCAATTAATTACATGAGAGATACTAATGTTTTCCAAATAGAGGCAAGCAATTACGGAAGATAACACGACTATGGAAGGGTAGGGATCTTCAATTAAACAAAGCAAGAGTCAATTAGGCAACAATAATAAACCAAAAAAGGACAAATTTTCCACAATTAAATATGAGCACGCACTCATCACCTCGCGTACAAGGAATACAATCAACAGAGAAGACTCAAATCCTATGGGGAAGTCTCCCACACAAGGTTAGGCAAGATACTTACCTCGAACCGGCTCAACATCAACTCGAAACTACACGGTTGCGACGAGTATCTGGCTCCAAAATGACCAAAATGCCCCTCAAGCCAACATCTTGGAATCGGGTGAAATTAAAATTTTCAGAAACCTCATACTCTCACGAGTCTAACCATATAAATATCTCTCAAAAAGAATGTTGAAAACCCAATCAACACTCAAAAATTCGGTCTATGAAGTTTTACCCATTTTTCATTCAAAAATCCGAAACTAAGGAGGAATTAGTGATTAGATTAGTGGGTTTTAAGCATAAGGGAGTATAGAATCGTTACCTAGTAGTTTCCCTCGAAAAACCTTTGAAATTTCTCCCCAAACCGAGCTCCCAAGCTTGAGTTTTAGTAAAAATGGCTAACCCTCAGATTTTGGGATGTTTATAACTGCCCAGGTATTTAATGCATCGCGAACGCGGAAGTAGGCTCGCGTTCGCGAATAAGAAAAAGTGAAGGCTGGAAAATTTCCATTTCCGAACGCGAGGGACAGCATGCGAATACGAAGGTCTGGGCTGGTGAAGCTACGCAAACGTGACTTATGGAACGCGAACGCGATGAAGAAAAATAGTGAGGTCCAGAAGTGACCCAACGCGAACGCGTGAGAGCCCACGCGAACGAGATGGGGAAATAAGTTGGACTTCGCGAACGCGGGAGGTATTATGCGAACGCGAAGAGGAAAAATCCCAGGTGGTCAAATAATCCTTCGCGAATGTGAAAGGCAGATCACGAACGCGAAAGAGGCACACCCGAAGAAGCAACATAAGTTCAAAATGGAAGAAAATGATCTATAGCCCATCCGAAAAACACCGAAAGCTCCCGGGACCCCGTCTAATCACACATACAAGTCATATAACCTAACGCGGACTCTCTCGATGTTTCAAATCACATAAAACAACATCAAAACGATGAATCAAACCAAAAATCAAGCTTATGAACTTCCAATTTCATCAAAACACGCTTTCGATAAGAAACTTAACCAAAACACGTCCAAATGACCTGAAATGTTGCACACACATCCCAAACAATATGACGGAGCTACTGAAACTTCCGGAATTCCATTCCGACCCTCGGATAAAAAATTCACTATCGGACTGGAAGTTCAAAAATTCAAACTTCGGCATTCCAAGCCTAAATGAGTTACAGACTTCCAAAAAGAATTCCGAACACGCGCCTAAGTCCAAAATCACTATACAAAGCTGTTGATATCGTCCACGAACCATTCCAAGGTCGTTTACCCAAAAGTTCAATTCCGGTCAACTCTTTACCGTTCAAACTTCCAAAACAAGTTTCCTTCTTCCAATTTGACTCTAAACCATCCGAAAGCCGAATTACACCATGCACGCAAGTCGATACGTATATTCCAAAGATGTTCCAAACCTTATGCCGCTGATTGATTTCTCATAAAGACCGGTTGGTTCGTTACATCCTCCCCTTCTTAAAACCAACGTTCATCCTCGAACGTGCTAGATTTACCTCGAAGTTCTCAAGTACTTGAGTGCGCACTTCCAACATACACATGCGGGTGATCCCACGCACCCCAATCCACTTAATCCTGACGACACCATCTCAAATGAAATTTAACCTTTCTAGCAATACCAATAAGCCTTCAAGCCAGAATTCTCTCCTTCCATCCGTTTTCGAAAAGGACCCGATTCTAAATCCATATTCGGTATCAGTCTCAACTAGCTGCTTCAATTCATGCCACACATGCAGGTACAACCACACAACATGACACACCAGACATAGGCTAACAAGAACATTTCAGATAGCAATACTTGCCTGAGATCAAATCTGTACCGGCCATAAGACTCATATTCAATAGGAGCTCTTTTCAAACCTCCACAACACTGGCAATGATAAAATAACCACGAAAACCATATAACAAAACACCTGAATAACCTTACCTCAGCTAATACCAACGGGCACACGCCCCACAAGCTAAAACTCACGAGGCATAGAATGAAAATGACTGGATATGGGAAGGGAAACACATAAGGGAACTATCAAACAAGTCAAACTAGCACAATCTACAAAACACAAAATCAACAAAACATCTAACAAGAGAGAATGAAAGTATACAAAAGAATCACAAGGATCTTATACTGATTTAACCCTCAACGCGGTATTCAACCCGGTCTCAAGATATCAAATCACCTGAAATCACGAGGGTCCCGTCCTCAACACTGAATCACAAGTAGGCGTACATCAACCCATCAAGAGACTCACGCTAGATCAGTTCCGTCTACAACTCATAACACAGATTGGCTCCCACACAGGTGGAGCATAGAAATCACAGCTCGTAATCAAGAATACTCACAATTCACATCAAACCTGCCGAAACAGGCAAGATGAATTTACTACTAGCTTCATAACTCTCGACAACATCTAGTAACAGACGATAGATACGACTATCACTCATAGAACCTCCCAACAGGATAATCACATGAACATAGTACAAATCATGAAATGTTCCCATAAGTGGGACAACAAATAAGGGTGCTCACCCCCCTAAGTTGAACTGTGAGGAACTACAGATAGTTCCCCTCTATAACAAATCGAGTCCGTACCTGAATGACATTCAACTGGTGCACCGACCTCAAACCTACTATGTAAACACATCAACGAGTCGGGCCTCCCCCTATTGGGTGCCCTCTACCTACCTGAACACCTTGCTGCGACACATCGGTCCGAAGTCTGGGACAATCTCTCACCATGTGGCTAGTATCTCCAGACTCAAAGCACCCC
This sequence comes from Nicotiana paniculata, assembly GCA_005239505.1. Taxonomy (NCBI): domain Eukaryota; kingdom Viridiplantae; phylum Streptophyta; class Magnoliopsida; order Solanales; family Solanaceae; genus Nicotiana; species Nicotiana paniculata. The sequence continues at coordinate 115,924 of ML313436.1, forward strand.
CTCTGCTGACGGGGCGGTGGAAACTGTACGATATGTGTACTCCGAGACCCATGAACACCTGAGTCACCATGCAAAGCCTGAAGCGCGAACTGGACTGGCTGACCCACAAAACCTCTACCATGACGCACCCTGCCTCAAAAATATTGACCAGTATATCTCCCGATCTACGAGGGCTCTTCGCCTCCTCAGACTCTCTCTCCCGATCTCGTCTGCTCTCTCTCTCGTGACCCTGCCTGCCCTCTCTCTCTCTGGCATGCAAACCCTCTATCCTCCTAGCAATGTTCACCACCTGCTGATATGGAATATCCATCTCCAACTCACGAGCCATACTGGATCTGATGCTGGGAGTAAGCCCCTCAATGAACCGGCGAACTTTCTCGCGAACAGTAGAAACCAAGGCTGAGGCACGTCTAGCCAAACTAGTGTAACGAACAACATACTCCGGGACGGTCTAGCACCCTGGCGCAAATTCTCAAACTCCGCACGCCATGCATCCCTGAGGCTCTGAGGGACAAACTCTCTCAGGAACATATCTGAAAACTGGGTCCAAGTCAGTGAAGTTGCCTCGTCTGGGCTGTCTAACTCATAGGTGCACCACCAATCATAGACGGCTCCTTGAAACTAGAAAGTAGTGAAAGAAACCCCGCTCGATCTGGAGATACCCATATTACGGAGAATTCGACAACACTCATCAAGAAACCCCAAGTCATCGTCTGACGCTAATCCACTGAATACTAGAGGATCATACTTCTTGAACCTCTCTAGTCTCATCTGATCCTGCTCGGAAGCCGCTGTTATTCCCACAGGCTTAACTGGTGCTGGAGGCGGCGCAGGGATAATCTCAAGAACCTGCTCAACATGTGCTCGCTGCTCAGGAGTGCGGGCGGCGGGAGACTGTGCCCCTCCCTCGGCCTGGGATGTGGCTGCAGCAAGGGGAAGCAACCCTGCTTGAGCCAAAGTGGTGTACATTCTCCTGAACTATGCCAAAGTCTCCAGAAGGGCTGGAGTAGTAGTAACAGTAGGCGTGTCAGGTGCCTGGACTCCGGTTAGATCTGCTGGTGGTACCTCGGCGGTCGCTCACGCAGGTGCTCTCGCTGCACTATGTGCACGTCCTCGAACTCTACCCCGGCCCCGGCCTCCAACGGTTGCAGCAGGGGGAGCGGGTTCCTGTTCACCTCGGGTAGTACGTGTCCTCACCATCTGTGAGAAACTAGAATACAGAGGTTTAGGATTCCAAATGTCAAAATCTCGCACAACAGGGAAATCAAATGAAGTGGAATTTTCCTAACGGTTACATAGCCTCTCGTAGATAAGTACAGACGTCTCTGTACCGATCCAGGAGACTCTAATAAACCGTCTTGTGATCTGTCACTCCTATGAACCTAGGTCTTTGATACCAACTTGTCACGACCCCAGTTTTCCCTCCGTGAACATGTTGTGACAACACCTAATCCCTACAACTAGGTAAGCCTAAAAATGCGGAAGATAAACCATAATTGCGGAAGAAAGTAATTAAAACTAAACTAGTAAAATAAACAGCGCTTAAGGTGCGGCTCAGCACATACAATAACAACTCTCGAAGTTAATAAAAATTCCCAAAACCCGAAATCTCACAAATCACAAGCTAAGGGATACATAAGAGGCTCTAACTCAAGAATGTCTAAACAAAGGAAAAATACTGAAAGGCTATACTTATTATAGAAGATAGGAAGTGACTCCTCGGTCTGCGGACGTAGCAGATATACCTCGAAGTCTCTATAGAAACGCTTCCTTCCAAGGCTGAGAGAACTGAATGGGAGTACCTATATCAGCAGAACAAAAATGTGCAGAAGAGTAGCATGAGTAAACCACAGCGGTGCCTAGTAAGTATCAAGACTAACCTCGGTGGAGTAGTGACGACGGACAGTAGAGACACCTATCGGTCAACTAAACAGTATAATCATAGGTACAATGGAAATGATGTATAAATATGTAAAGAATGCACGAAGAGAACATTAATGATACAGTTCACCATAAGGGAGAAATAAAAGCAAGCAACAACGATAAATGATAAATGATGATACGTAATGATGGAATAATCACAATCCAAATCCTAAGGTCACAACTCACTAAGGAGAAAACAAATCAATAACTCATAACCTACGATGATGTTCACATAAGGTCTTATTCAACTCTTTCCAGTATATCACCAAATCTCGGACAAACCACAACTCACGAAACCCCAGCATCTGAAATCTAATACTTGACATCGTGCCCCATCAGTCTCACAATCATGCTGACAACTAACTAGCTAACTAGGGCCATTCTCACATATATGATGGCTAAACAAGGGCGTACTGATGCGTGGCTATACTTCATAGTTTAACATGTTATATGCCTTACATTTTATATGCGTTAATGATAAAAATACACTTTTTATGTGCATAATGGAGTTTATTTCATGTGTAGGTGCATTGGATATGGAAACCGAGCTAAATGGATGCATGAACGTCGAAAATACGATCAAGAGTCGAAAAGGAGTGACCCGGGCTATAGCCGGGCGTTTTGGCCTTAAAGCCAGGTCAACCCGGGCGTTAGTGGGGCATTTGGCCCATAAAGACAGGGTCATCCTGGCATTAGTGGGGCGTTAGAGCCCTAAAGTCAGGTCTGCCCTGGCTTTAAGGGGGCGTTTGAGCCCAAACGCCTGGGTCCCGAGGTCCGGTCAATTCCGAGTTTTAAAGGTTTTAAGTATTTCCCGGTTGGAATATAAGTCTCCTACGTGTTTAGGGTTTATTCCAAACATATAAATAGACCCAAAAACACAACTTGAAGAGATAAGGAAGCCTTTGAAGTGAAGGAAAAACTTGTGGATTACTACTCAGTGAAGCAAACATTGATTTTTATAGCTTTTATTCATTATTTTGTAGCTCAATTATGCAATTTATTTTAGAATTGATTCTTATGAATATGAGTATCTAAGTTTCTTAATCAAGGGTTTTGGTAGAACCCGTTGGGGGATAAACTTATTGTGATATTAATATAGTTTTGATTGGTTGCTTAATCTTTATTTGTTCAACTACGTTCTCGTTGTAGTTGATTGAAGGGCCCTCAATTAGTTGTTCCTATTTATTATGTATCTACTTGAGAGAGAGTGCATATTTAGGTAGTTTTTTGAACAACATCAGTCCCGGGGTATAGACGAAAGTCATAACCGAGGGTTTAGAAGTTGGATTAGAAATAATGATACTTCGGGTGCAATCTAAAGTGAACTATAATGCGCTCTAGCTAGCGTAACTTGAGAGAGTGCGTCTATGAAATTATCATAATTACTTGAGAGGGATTTATGGTAGATAGAGTGTTCATGATTTATAGAGACAACTAATCAAACTATAGGAAATATCCGAGAAGGAAGTTCACCAACAGGGGAAACCATAACCATGGACCTTTATCATAATTGTTTACAACACATTATTAGTAATTGTTAGATATTATTATTGTCAGTAGAATTAGTAAAACATCACCAATTTATATTCAAAAGTCTTGAGAGAATTGATTGAGTAAAAGTTGCGTATTCTAAAGCCTTGATTGATACGTAAATTCCCTATGGGATCGACTCTGGACATAATACCCCGGATTATATTTGCAACGCCCGCTTAGTCTTTTATAAGACATAGTTGAGCGTGATAAAATTTTGGCGCCGTTGCCGGGGAATTAACGGTATTATCAATTGAGTTGGAAGAAATACAAAATTTTGAAACATAGTCAATTTTCTTTAAATTTTGGTTTTTACGCTGAAAGTTTAACGTTTGCTAACGTACAGGTGCATGCCTACAAACTCATCAAGGACTGGTGAAGTAGTTGAAGCCTTATCAGACCCCGAGAAATTTTTTAAGGCCCTAAACCGGACCAACCGGAAAAGAAAACATCAACCACAAATTGAACAAATTGAAACCGACATGGAAGATCCACACAACCAGAACAATAATGGGGATGATGTGGTAGACCAGTCGCTCAAATAGGGGCAGAGGCTCCCTTATATGACTGGGCACAACCCACAACTGAGAATTTGGCCACTGCGATATTGGTCCCTCAGATACAGGCCGGGTCCTTCCAGATAACAAACAATATGCTGCACTTATTGCAGAAAAAGGGCTATTCTCAGGGTCATACATCGAAGACCCCCAGCAGCATTTGAAAAACCACCTGTCAATTTTCAAAACATAGAGGCAGCCAAATGTCACTCAGGAGGCAATAAAACTGTTGTTGTTTCCATTCTCAGTGACTGGCGCTGCCCAGACTTGGATAAACTCACTCTCCATAAATTCCATTACCACATGGGAGGAGTTAGTCAAACAGTTCGTGAACAAGTTTCATCCACCCAACAAGACTGCTCAACAAATTGATGAAATCTTGAGCTTCAGACAGAAACCAGTTGAAACACTGCAAGAGAAATAGGAACGATTTTAGGGGATGCTGGTTATCTGTCCACATCATGGTATTCCAAAGCAAATGATGGGGCAGCATTTTTATATGGGTTTTGCTGATACTGTTAAAGCAAATGTGGATGCTTAGGCTGGTGGAGCATTCTTGAGCAAAAGGTGGAGAGAAAGTCAAATCTTACTTGATAAAATTGCACAGAATTTAGGATGGACAACAAGAAGTGCACCCATTACTCCTGTAGTTCACTCAGTCCCATTCGATCCATCTAATTCTATTGCAGAGAACGTGGCCACCTTGATAACACAAATGAGTATACTTACTAAGAAGGTGGANCTCCTTATCCAGAAAATATGAATTATGTGTCAAATTATGGAAGCCAGAGACAAGGGGGGCAGAACTGGGGTCAGCAATTTCAACAATATAAATCACCCCACCAATAGCAGAACAGTGGAAATATGGGTGTCAAGGGACAACAAGGTAATGCAGCACCGTATCAGAGGCCACAAGGTTATGACTATCAGAATCAGCAACAATCATACTACCCTCCTCAGCAACAACAGGGGGGAGGACAAGAAGATGGGTTCTCCAGGTTAGAAGCTATGACGCAGCAGGTTATTGGGTCAAATGCTAAGATCAGTGAAAGATTAGATGCTCATGACTCAGCTATTAAAAATATCGAAATGCAGCTGGGGCGGATTTCAAATGCAGTTAACAATCATCCTCATGGAACTTTACCTGCTGATACTCAGGTGAATCCAAGGGACCAAGGCCCAAAACAGTTAATGGCAGTGACCCTCCACAATGGCAGAGACCTGGACCTAGAACAAGAAAGGAGGCATGAAAGTAGACTGACAAACATATTTGTACAGGTACCTAATGAAAAAGATGGCAAGGCAAAGCTAAGAAAGAAGTTGAGGAAATCCCAAAGCCAGCAATTGAGGTGGTGGTGAAAAAGTAAAAAAGAATAGATAACAGAAAATAAAAGAGCACCGACTCCATTCCCTCAAAGGTTAGCAAAATATCGGAAGGATGAGCAATATAAGAAATTCATGGACATGCTAAAACAGATACAGGTAAATATCCCATTGATTGATGCATTGAAGGAAATGCCTGGCTATGCTAAAATGATGAAGGACTTAATGTCCAGAAAATTTGACTTCCAAGACCTGGCTACTGTCACTCTTACCCAGACTTGTAGTACAGTGGTGACACGACCTATTACCGAAAAGGTGGCTGACCCAGGGAGTTTTAAAATTCCTTGTACCATTGGAAACTTTGCATTCGCCAAAGCCCTATGTGACTTGGGAGCCAGCATTAATCTGATGCCACTGGCTATATATAAAAGACTGGGGATTGGAAAAGCCAGACCTACTTCCATGCTACTGCAACTTGCTGATAGAACAGTAAAGAGACCGTCGGGTATTCAGACGATGTGTTAGTGCAAGTGGGGAAGTTTGTATTTCCTGTTGATTTTGTGATATTGGACTGCAAGGCGGATGAGGAAATTCCCATAATCTTGGGAAGGCCATTTTTGGCCACAGGCAGAGCTCTTATCAATTGTGAGACTGGTGAACTTAAGATAAGGCTTAATGATGAAGAAATCACTTTCAACGTGCAGAAGTCTATGAGGCGACCTAGTGAGTTTGCCAACTACTCTCTTATTGATGCTGTGAATGTGATCCCAGAAAAAGATGATGCATCCGTGACTATTGGGGACCTTTTAGATGAATGTTTGATGAATCTAGATGATATGAACGGTGAAGAACTGGCATATTGGGTGTTAGCACTTGAGAAAAAAAGGGTATGGACAATGGCTCTCGAGTTTGAGTCACTATACGTAGAGGAAAGAGAGAACCCGCATGCCAATCCATCTATTGAAGAACCACCCAGGTTAGAACTGAAATCAGAAGATGTTGATGTGGTAGAAAAGATACTAGAGTTAACAAAGGACATCGATGATACATACTTTGTTGAATCTAGTGTCATTATTGTTGAGGATGTTGGTACACACTCCAACCATTTTTTCACATTGTGTTGGGATGATGATATTCAAATAGAGTTATCCGAACCACCTGAGGAGTTGAGGGATAAAGAAAAAGATGCCTACATTCTGGAATTCTTCCTGCCAGAAAGTAGGGAGTACACATTTCTTCGAAAGGCCAAGAAGCGCAGATTACTACGTCTAAAATGATAGAAATAGCCCCCCTCCCATGCCTGTACTACGTCTCGGATGTAAATATGCGTAACTTCTCTGAAGTATAAATAGTCTACAAGGGAATAAAGTACGTGAACTTGGCCAATCTATTATAATGATCCAAATATCATCAAACTTCGTCAAGGTACATGGTAAACCTACCTCAAAGTCAATAATGATACACTCCCACTTCAACTCCGATATTAACCATAATCATAACAATTGTTTTCTGATGTTCATACTTAACTTCCTAGCATTTCAAACAATAAGAAACATGACAAACAATGTACTTCTTCAAGCTCCCCCACCAATAGTGTTGCTTCAAATCACAATATATATTTGTAGCACCTAGATGAATAAAATATCATGAACTATGAGCCTTCTGAAGTATCAGCTACCCCAAACTGCCAAGATTAAAAACACAAGGATGACTCAGAAGTCACATAATACCATCATCTAAAATAACCACTTCCTTAACACCAGCTCATTGCACCATGTCCTTGAGCACTTGCAATTGGGGATTAGCATCCTGGCGAGCCTTAATGCACTCAATCAAGAAGGACTGTTCAATAACAATATATCTACTTGGCTGGAAAATATCAACTTATAAAATTATACTGGCCAAGTTCTGAACATTCGTAGCCAGATGTCTCTCCTCAGAGAATGAATGCCAAATCACCCATACTCTATGCTTTCCTACTCAAGGCACCCACTACCACATTCCCCTTACCTGGATGATACAAAATAGTGATATAATAATTCTTAAGAAACTAAAGCAACCTCTGTTGTATCAAATTTAGATCCTTCTATTTGAACAAGTGCTAAAGATTATGATGATCAGTGCATCTAAAATAATACATCGTACAAGTAATGCACCCAAACATTGCCAACTCCAAATCATGAATTGGATAATTCTTTTCATAGGGATTTAATTTCCGTAGTACAAATCAGTCACCATTGCATCCTACATCAATACCGCACTAAGGAAAACACATGAAGCATTACAAAACACTTTGTATGGCCCTGAACCTGTAGGAAATACCAACATCGGGGTTGTAGTCAAAACAACCTTGAGCTTCTGATATCTCTCCTCAAATTCATCAGACCATTTAAAAGGAACACCTTTTTGAGTCGACCTAGTCAATGGAAATACATTAGATCAAATACCCTCTACAAAAGGACAATAATGGCCTGTCAAACCCAAGAACTTATGATTTTTGTAGGTGAAGTAGGTCTTGGACAACACTAAACCGCCTCGATATTATTTGGATCAACCTTAATACCATCACTAGACACTATATGACCCTAGAATGCAATTGAGTCCAACCAAAAATCACACTTAGAAAATATAGCATAAATCTTCCCCCCTTGAAGTTTTAAAGTGAAATCTTCAGATGGTACTCATGCTCTTCCCTACTACCATAGTATACCAAGATGTTATCAATTAACACTATCACAAAAGAGTCCAAATAATGCCTGAACACTTGATTTATCAAATACATGTATACCATTGGAGCATTAGTAAAACCAAATAACGTAACAAAGAACTCTTAATGACAATAACGAATTCTAAAAGTCATCTTACACATATCTGAAACCTTAATATTCCATTAATGATAACTCAGCCTCATGTCAATCTTAGAGAACACCTTAGGACCTTGAAGCTTAATAAACAAATCATCAATACGAAGTAATGGATACTTTTTCCTGATCTTAATCTTGTTCAACTACATAAAATCAATCCACATCCTCATAGTACCATCATTCAACTTCCCACACAACACCGGTTAACTCCAAGGAGAAACACTTTGTCTAATGAACCCCTTTCCAAGAAAATCTTTCAAGTGCTACTTCAACTTCTTCAACTCAGCTGGAGCCATGTAGTATAAAATAATATATATGGACGAGTGCCTGAAACCAAGTCAATACCAAAATTGATATCCCTATTTGGTGGCATTCTCGGAAAATCCATGGTGAACAAACTTTCTTGCAACTAGTACCAAATCGATAGGAGGAACCTGCGCACTAGATTTCCAAATAAAAGCCAAATTATGCTGGACACCCCTTCTTAACCATATGCCAAGACTTAAAAACTGAAATCACCCTACCTGTGGGATGACCAAGTGATCTTCTCCTCATAAATCTAGGAAACCTTGCATAGGTAAACTCACAGTCTCTGACCAATCCATGCCAAGAATCACCTCAACATGCACCAAGTCCAAAACCAAAAGATCAACCATTGTATTATTATAACGACCCGATCGGTCGTTTCGAGATTTTAGCCCCGTTTCCCCCATTTCTGCTTCATTTTAGAGGTTAAGCTTCATTTATGTGTGTTGGGTCGGTTGGTTCAGGTGCAAAGTGGTCACGGTGAGCATTGAGGCAATTAGTCTCTCAAGGTAGCCTAATAGTTGAGAAAGTCAACTAAGAGTTGACTTATTTGTGAACGACCTCGAAATGCATATTTTATGGCTCGGATAGCTTAGTTAGGTGATTTGGGACTTAGGAGTGTGTTCAGATTATTTTTGTGATGTCCGGCGTAGAATTATGCTTGGATTGGCAAAATTTAGTTTTTGGTGATTTCCGGTCGGCAGTGGAAAACAGGCTATCGAGGTCCGAATGGAATTCCAAAAGTTGGAACAGGTTTGTAATGTCATTTTGGATTTGTCTGCAAAATTTCAGGTAAATCGGAGGTGTTTTGGTTAGTTTCGGCGTAGTTGGCAAAATTTGGAAGTTTCAAAGTTCATAGGCTTGAATTTGATGTAATTGGTGTTTTCGTGTTGTTTTTGGTGTTTCGAAGGGGCGACTAAGTTGTATAATGCTATGGGGTGTGTTTGTAGGTTTGGTTGGGCCCCCGAGGGGTTCAGGATTGATTTCGGATGGTTAGCGGAGTTTTGAAACTTGGAAATTTGCAGCAATAGCTACCAGATGGGGATTGCTGGTATTGGCCGCACCTGCGGAAAGGAAGCCGCATGTTCGATGTCGCAGGCATGATGGGAGGAGCGCAGGTGCGAAAAGGCTGGGCTGGAGATTTTTCCGCATGTGCAATGTCTTGGTTGCACCTGCGAATCCGCAGGAGCGGAAGATTGGCCGCAGGTGCGGAATTTTGTCGGGTAAGTGAAATTCCGCAGGAGCGCACCTGGTACCGCAGGTGCGACTTAATGTCTGCAGGTGCGGAAATGACTGGCTTAACAGTATATAAAGGGCCTCCGTGAAATTCATTTCATTTCACCGTTTTTGCATGCGGGAGGAGATCCTTTGAAGGCAAATTGATTCGTGATTCTTCAGTGAAGGTAAGTTCTCGAGTTATTATCATTGTTTCTATGCTATTTTAATTCGGATAAGGCTTGTATTTGGAGGATTAAAGTAAGAAAAGTTGGAAAAATGGGAGGAAATAATTGGACTTTCTTTTGAGGTTTTGGGTAGTGAATTGTGATCCCATTTTGATGATTTTGGTATGAGTGGAATCGTGGGAGGACGAGGTTTCTAGTAATGTAAAAATTATCGGATTCCGAGACGTGGGCCTTGGGATCAAATTTGGCCGAATTTTGAGATTCTTGTATAAATTGATAATTTTCGATTGGGTTGTGTTCCTTGAGTATATATTAATAATGTTGAAATGGTTTTGGCTAGATTCGGATCAATCGGGAGCCAATTTGAGGGGCATGAGCATAGCGGACTAGTGTTGTGGCCCGGTAAAGGTAATTTATGGTTATAAATCTTGTCCTAAGGGTATGGAACCTCGGACTACATATTTCCAACTGATTTTAGAAAGGCCCACATGTCGGATGACAAGTATGTGGCGCGTACTGATTTTTGGATTGGACTAGGTCCTCTCGGCGGCAACTATTGAGTTGCGTATTTACTCAAAACCTTATGTTAAATAATATTCTAAAGATTGTTGAGATATTTAGGCTATACGCCGTGTTTGGGACCTCGTGCCGATCAGTTTAGACCCTCTGAGGGCTTTTTACTGTTGTTTTCCTCACTATTTTTTGACGATTTCACTCAGCATCATTTTGCATACTGTTTTCGAAACTCAGCATGATTTACACCACTTTGGGATTTAAACTGATGTTTTGGGTCGAGTACCCTATTTTACTAATTCATCCGAGGGGCTTTTCGAGTGGATCTACTGAGTGTGGCCGAGGGCCAAGAATGATGGTGAGGTTTTGAGTGTGGCCGAGGGCCAAGAGTGATGGTGAGGTGCTAATTTATATTAGCGCTTGGGCTGAAAGAGCCCCTCCAGAGTCTATACACACCCCCAGTGAGCGCACCGAGTGCCGAGTGATGAGTGATTGGGAGGCATGAGTGATTGTGAGGTGCTGAGTGACTGTGAGGCATGCCCGGGGGGGCTGATTTGATACATGTTTTCCCCGAGGGGCTACATATGATTTTACTACTTTCATTTGCATACTATATCTTTCGGTTTGAAGTTGTTAAACATATGCATTCATTAAAGAATTTTTTTTAAGGCATGATGATTTCACATTTCTACGTTATATTGTTGGAATGAAAGGCGGTGCCTCTAGTGATTTGATGACATTGATTTTTATGTGTCTCTTGCTGCTGAGACCTGATTTATTTTCATTACTATTGAGTAGGCGTACTCACATTACTCCCTGCACATTGTGTGCAGATTCAGGTGTTAGGGCAGGGTGAGTTGTTTATCTGTTCAGAGATTCTCGAAAGTTTGCGAGGTAGCTGCATGCGTCCGCAATCCTGCTCCCTCGTTTGTTCAATATTATAGAATTTATTTTGCTAAGTTGTATATTTATGTAGATGCTCATGACTAGTGACTCCGGGTTCTCGGGTGTTGTATTTACTATTCAGTATAGTTTTTGTTGTTTTATAAATGTTAAAGGAACTTTAATGGGTAATTAGTATAGTAAATGTAAAATGGAGGTTTATTATGATTTGAGTGAAGTTTTGGCTGGCCTAGTTCCATGATAGGAGCCATCACGACTGGCCTAGATTTGGGGTCGTGACAGTTTGGTATCAAAGCGCTGGGTTGCATAGGACTCCTCGGTCATCAGCAGGTTTAGTAGAGTCTTGCGGATCGGTACGAAGACGTCTGTACTTATATTCGAGAGGCTGCGGAACCCTTAGGAAAAACGCACATTTTTAAAAATTCTTGTCATTCGAATCCATTGTATTCAGCCAAGAGCGTAACTCTTGAATTCCTTCCATGTATTCGAGTGCGCACGAGAGCGCTTGGTATCAGCTGTGAATCGACGACTTGTGGCTTCCAAGGGTGAGATGTCATTTTGGCATGTTGGTAATGGGCCAGTCTGGAGGACTTGAGGCCGGATTTATTCTGAGGCTTGATTGCCGAGATTTTTCGTTGTGTGGGCACATGTAATTGGGGACTTGTATATCCGTTCGTGTTCTTATTGATGAGAAATGGTGACTAGATGCCTATGTGGTGGGTGTGAGTTGATGGTTAGATGTGTTCAGACTGTGAAATGTGTCGAAAGGGTTGGCTGGAATGTGGTAAGATTTATTGAGTGTTTAATTTATGTCTCGATTTGGTATGTGGCCTTGAGTTGTGAATATGTCGGAAGACCTTCTCATGTTGTGTAGTTGTGGAGTGAAGCGGATTTCTCTGTTGGGCTATGAGTTCCTGGCAATGTCTTATGAGTTGATCGTTTGCCCCAGTAACGTTCATGTATTTGATTGACGGTGTATTCTAGCCGTATTAACGCTCCTTGTTATTGTCTTCATTAATGGCGTCTTGGCATATTCACGTAGCCGGGATTAGCATACTCAGTATATGAGGATGGCATTATAAGGATTGAGGGAGGAAAGGCTCTATGCCAATTCTCCAAAAGTGAATTTTGGCTCGGTTCAGTAGCATTCTTGGGACACGTGATGTCCAGTGACGGTATTCATGTGGTCAGTCATGTGTGGGTAGCGCTTCCAGAAGCTTGAGATTTTTGTGACCACCACTCCTATGTTAGTTCTTCCATCGACTTCAGGTTTTTACCGTGTATTGTGATTCCTCGAGGGTAGGCGTTAGTTGTGTTCAGATGCAGGAAGTTTTAGTGATTGCATGATAGTTTTGGTCTTCAGAAGTGTATGGAGAGATAGAAATTGAGGCTAAGCGAGCAGGGGTATCTCCTGTGGGTTGTCCCAGGTCGTGTGGTCCCTATGTAGTTCTGTAATAAGTTCTCCTCTACCCGTAAATGATATATGTTGTAATTGGAGTTTAGATCTCTTGTGGAAGTTGGCGTGGCTATTGCAATTATGGATGTGAGATTGGCAATTGACTTTAGTGTTAGATGGTTTGGGTCATATAAGCTTATGAAGGATTTCGTTGAATCCCACCACAGCATGGTGGTAGTAATGATGTGTGGGCATAGTCTTGGTTGTCTTGATCCTTGGCTTTGAGCCAAGTGGGGGAGTTCGTTATTGATAAGTTGATTACATGATTATGTGTGGTATTGCTTTCAGTTCGAGGTATATTGGTAAATCAGTTCTGACCTGCAGGCATGGGGTCTGGGAATGTCACGAGTAATGGAAATTTCTTCGATATAGGTTATAATGTACTTGTTTGGGTAATTGGGTTCTATTGAATGATTTAGTGGAGATTGTAAAAGGTGTAGTGTGTGCAGTGTATGAATTTGCGTGTGGATTCAAGCCAGTGGATTACTTTCCTAGTATGTTAGTGGGCAAATGGGTCAGGTCGATTCTGTCTAATTGGTTAGTATGATTAAGATTTACGTTAGAGGATGTCAAAGACTTGTGGTATTCTACATATCGGTATCAGGAAGGTGAAGGTAATGGCTTTAGATTCGCAGAAGTCCCTTTAGGGTAAGTAATTTGAATGTTGTACTTTTCGGGATAATTGGGAGAGAGTATTAGGTGGTTTATGAGCCTTAGATGGTATGATTATATTCTTGGGTCGTGTGTGGTGAGTCTGGGTTGCAAATTTTTGGTATTACGGCAGGAAGAAGTATCAATTTGAAGGTAAGTCAAATGAACTTGGGTAAATAGAGCAACTTGGTAGTAGGTCGGATCGGCATGGTAAGGGATACAATTAGTTCTTTGGGTATTCATAAGGTGACGAGTTTTTCGGGTGTTTCTTAGCAATTCTCTTGGATTTTTGGTGGCCTGCGTAGTTTGGTTGGGATAGAAGAGTTCAGTCCTGATGGTTTGGTGTTGTGCAAATGGGATTTTGGATAGTTCCTGGTGGTTTCTACCGCGGTTAAGGGTGTATATTTTCTTATGGTTTGTAGTGAGTTTGTTTCTAAATGAGATCCAATGGGAGTTCTTGTCTAGTTGGGTACATAGTCGCTTGTGTCTCAGAAGGGACCATGGAGTTCCCGTATTTTTCCTAGGTTGGCATGGCGTGTGCGGTATGTTGGGTGGAGTTGAGATTTGCATATGTGAGGTCACATTTTGTTTCTGGAGGGAAGGTCATAATTCTTTGGCAGCATGGGCAGTTTCAGATGACTAGGTAGATGATATCACCAATTGGTGCGACTCGATGAGGGTATATATTTCAGAAAAGGCAATGTGTTTGAGTTAAGGGTACTTCATTAGTATCGCGATGACCTATTGTTGGACCGACTTTCGATATTCAAGGTTGCTTGGTGAACGGAAGAGTTATAGGGGTAATCCCCGTGGAATGAGTGAGTATTGGGAAGTGTTATGTATTCGAGCGGTGGAGTTCTGATCAGATATGGTAATCCGTACGTTTCATGGACTTCGAGACAGGGAGTTCTCATAAACAACATATTGTATGGTAATGGAGTTGAGCTAGTCGGATGTTAGTATGTACCATGATTCTGTCATTATGAACTTTTCGGTAAGTTGTCTATCTGTTGTGGGTTATCAGAGTTAATTTATGGTCACTGGTAGGCTAATATGGGTGTGTGTTCTGCATCGGGTCGAATCGTTGGCTTTGAGTTTCTATTATTGAGAAATGTACCATTCGATTGTGATTGAGTTTATTCATGTTTTGGAGTGATCTTTGAGTTACCCTTCGGTGTTGCGAGGAGTAGTGATATTTGGTTATATGCATATATGGTGCGGTTCTAATTGGACTTTATAGCTAGATTTGAGTAAGGTAAGTAACTGGGTGTTGAGGGATTGAGGTGTGTTGGTTATATACCGTCTGTTTCGGGTTCGTCCGGTTTTCCCCAGTGGTTATGGCAATGCACTTTAAGTACTTGATATCAAATTTCGAATGGTTATTGATTTTTGGGCAAGGTGTCTTGAAATATTCCAAGTGGACCAGCGATTGGATGAGATCGCGTAGTGTAGCGGAGTTATGTAGGGTATGACCTTTGGTATTGGATTCATGTGTTTTGATTTTTACGGTGTGTGCCAGGCTGTTAGTATGATATGGTGATGGTAACTGTTAATGGCAGGATAATTGTTAATTTGATTACATTGGGAAGTGGCTATTAAGTGCCCAAGTTGCACAGGTTTTGGCTTCGAATTTTATCGATGTGTCGAATGGTTAGTGTCATGTCTTCAGGGTGGTTGTGATGGATGATAGGAAGTCATTTGACCTAGAATGAATATTTTCGGAATTTTCTACAGCATAGTTAGAAGGACATATATCGAATCTCGGCTTAGAAATATGCTATAATTCATGTTTGGGAACGAAAAGTTTCATGTCTGGCTGATCGGACGAATGGTTGTTAGTTCTATGTGCTTCTTTCATCATCGGAAGTGTATGGAAGTGTTAGAGCTAGGCATTTCTTGATAAGAGGTGGTGTATAGATATCGGATTGTTCTGAGCAATTATTATGGTTAAAGAGTTATTGCTATGAGTGTTTGAGTCACGCGGTGTATTATGTGATTTCATCTGGGGTACGTATATGTCTTGATTTAGCATGTTCAGTCTAGTTCAAATTATAATTATGGAAATTTTGATCTTATATATCATTTCAGAAGTGGGAATTCGGTTCTAAGGTTTATGGGCAGGATTTGGATTTCGAAATTTCAGCGGTATTGTGCTATTGGACCTATATGGGATAGAGTGACGTGGAATCACCTCCGGGTATGTGCATGGTAAGAAGCGTAACAATTTGATAGTGTTGGAGAACAACTCTTGGCACGTTCGAGGACGAACGTATGTTTAAGTGGGCCCGGGGCTCGGGTTTGGCCGAATTTTGAGATTTTTGTATAAATTGATAATTTTCGATTGGGTTGTGTTCCTTGAGTATATATTAGTGACGTTGAACTGGTTTTGGCAAGATTCGGAGCAATCGGGAGCCAATTTGAGGGGCATGAGCAAAGGGGACTAGTGTTGTGGCCTGGTAAAGGTAAGTAATGGTTAAAAATCTCATCCTGAGGGTATGGAACCCCGAACTACATATTTTCCACTGATTTTAGAAAGGCGCACATGTCGGATGACGAGTATGTGGCGCGTACTGATTTTTGGATTGGACTAGGTCCTCTTCGCGTCAACTAATGAGTTGCGTATTTACTCAAAACCTTATGTTAAACTGATGTTTTCCTCACTATTTGTTGATGATTTCACTCAGCATCATTGTGCATACTATTTTCGAAACTCAGCATGATTTCCACCACTTTGAGATTTAAACTGATGTTTTGGGTCGAGTACCCTGTTTTACTAATTCGCCCAAGGGGACTTTCGAGTGGCTCTGCTAAGTGTGGCCGAGGGCCAGTAGTGATGGTGAGGTGTTGAGTGATATTAGCGCTTGGGCCGAAAAAGCCCTTCCGGAGTCTGTACACCCCCCCCCAGTGAGCGCACCGAGTGCCGAGTGACGAGTGATGGGAGGCCGAGTGACGAGTGATTGGGAGGCGTGAGTGATTGTGAGGTGCTGAGTGACTGTGAGGCATGCCCGAGGGGCTGATTTGATACATGTTTTGCCCGAGGGTCTACTTATGATTTTACTACTTTCATTTGCATAATAAATCTTTCGGTTTGAAGTTGTTAAACATATGCATTCATTAAAGCATTGTTATGAAGTTCATTTTAAGGCATGATTTTCACATATCTATGTTATATTGTTGGAAAGAAAGGCGGTGCCTCTTGTGATTTGATGACATTGATTTTTATGTGTTTCTTGCTGCTCATGCCTGATTTATTTTCATTACTACTGAGTTGGCGTACTCACATTACTCCCTGCACCTTGTGTGCAGATTCAGGTGTTAGGGCAGGGTGAGCTGTCTATCTGTTCCAGAGATTCTCGGAGGTTTGCGTGGTAGCTGCATGCGTCCGCAGTCCTGCTCCCTCTTTTGTTCAATATTCTAGAATTTATTTTTGTTGAGTTGTATATTTATGTAGATGCTCATGACCAGTGACTCCGGGTTCTCAGGGGTTGTATTTATTATTCATTTTAGTTTTGATTGTTTTATAAATGTTAAAGGAACTTTTATGGGTAATCAATATAGTAAATGTAAAAAGGGAGGTTTATTATGATTTGAGTGAAGTTTTGGCTGACCTAGTTCCATGAGAGGCGCCATCACGACTGGCCTGGATTTGGGGTTGTGACAATTATATCCATTATACCAACTATAAAAAATTGATAAACTCGATCCACCATTATTAAATCAAGAATATGTGTAAACACATAACCAAGAATATCCAAAAGAATCACGGGACATACTCAAATACAATATAAAGTAAGACGACACATACACATAAGTAGAACCCAAATAAAAAAATACTGAAGCATCTCTATAACAGATTAATACAATACTTGTAATGACTAAATTAGATGCCACTTCCTTAGGTCTACTAGGAAAAGTATAACAATGAGCATGTCCTCTAGTTGTTTGTCCTCCTCCTCTATGATGACCTACATCTCTAGCTGGCTAGGCAGGTGGTACTGGAACAGGGGCAGGAACCATAGCATGAGTAACCTGCTGAGACTTACCACTCTAAAGCCTTGGACAATCCCTTCTCATATGTCTAGAATATCCACACTCATAGAAACCTCTCTACTTGTAAGGCTACTAGGACTAAGACTACCTCTTACTACCAGAATGACAACTAAAAGAACCTTGCCCTAGAGATGCACAATAAGAACCATGTGCGGAAGGTGCAACATATGATGATTGTCCTTAAAGAGAACTCTCTAACATATGGCTAACTGGAGCAATGTGAGAAGTCTGGAGTGTTTTCTGAACTAGCCTACTACGATACCATACTTGATACCGTAATATGGACCATCAAAGTATCTCCATAACTTCTCCTTCTCAGATGGAATAAAAAAAAGCCTCATTATGCGACAACTCTTTGATCCTCATCTCATACCAAATACATCTTGTTGTAATGTCACGACCCAAATTCCCAAACCACGGGATCGTGATGGCGCCTAACACAGTACTTGCTAGGAAAGCCGATGTTAGAAATTTACTAACCATTTCCTCTTAAAGTTACTTAAACATAATAGAACAATTCAAAATAAATATGAATCTAATACTTTCCACTAAATAACTTCATGAACACTAATAAAGATCAATAATTAAGCTGAACCACGAACTAAATATATAACTATAAAACTATCCCAGGGTCTGGTGTCATAATTCACAAACTACTAAGAATGCTACAAATAATGGCTGAAAGAAGTATATATGTCTTTTTCGAATGAAATAAAAAAGCGTCTATAAAGTAAAGAGAAGACTCTAGGAATCTGCGGACCCCAGCAGATCTACCTCGTGTCTCCGAACGAAAATGCGCAGCTACTAAGATCTCCTAACTCTAACCGGTACCTGGATCTGCACAAAAGAGTGCGGAGTGTAGTATCAGTGCAACCGACCCCATCTACTCAGTAAGTGCCGAGCCAAACCTCAACGAATTAGTGACGAGGCTACGGCGAGGCGTTAATAGTATAACATGTGAACAATATCTATAATAAAACAAGAAAGGAACAATAATAATACACTCGATAACCAGTAACTTGCAATAGTAAATAAGAAAACAACTCAGATAACTCTTTTCAGATATCAATTATAATAAAATCCTCAAAATTTCCAAGTTAAAATTTAAATCACAATAAAAATTAGAGTATGAAAATATTTTTAATAAAACCAGAGTTATCCAAATCTTTATTTTTTAAAATCCGTAAAACATAAATATTCTCCCTTGCTCCTTGTTGCGGCGCGCAACCCGCTCCTACCTGTCCACCATTATTTCTCCTCCCTATATATATATCACCCTTGTTTCTGCTATTGCGGCGTGCAACCCGATCCCATCTGTCCACCCTTATCACTCTTTGTTGCGGCGTGCAACCCACTCCCACCAGACATATCGCATCAGTTTATTTATGATAACTTTCTCAATTCAGTCCAAGCCTTTCACAACATTTTTGTGTAAACAATTGTAAACAGAAGATGTAAAACTCATAAACTTCATCAATTATCATTTCACAACAAAACCAACCAGAATTTATATACATATCGTAACACTAACATCCAGCTGAATCCTTATGTAACATAACAAAACCAAGAGACCAACCAACACTTCCAAAATACTTGAAACAATACTTAACAATAAGTTAAAGAATCCAAATAGGGATATAAACATCAATGATCCTGAACAATTAATCCCGGAAGCAAATAATTTGAAAATGGGGAAGGGACCATATTCAACAATAATCTAGTGGTGCATATATACTCGTCAACTCACTTATACAAAACACACATGCAAATTCACATAGCATTTATGTGGGGATTACTATTTCCCTTAAATCAAGGTTGAACCAGGCACTTACCTCAATTTCGCAGGCCACTCGCTGCTCAATTACCGCTTTTTCTTTCGAATTTGTCTATAACCCGCTTGAATCTAATCATAATTAGTTTAACATCATTAATTTATGATAAAGGAACTACCTTTACTGAAAAAATCATTATTTTCCGAAGTTTTCTAAAAAAGAAAGTTAACACCCGACCCCCGGGCCGCTTGGTCCAAACTCGGGATTCGGACAAAATTACGTTTACCCATTGACCCCGAGCCCGAATATGCAATTAGTTTCGATATCCGACCCCAATGAATTCAAAAATTCAATTTAACAAACTTCCCTTATTCTACCCAAACCCTCAACTACTACCATGAAAATTCTTAATTTTCGATTGAAAAGTGATGAAAAATATTGGGTAATTGAAAGGAAAGAGTTAATGAACACTTACCTATGATTTTGGAAGAAAAACATTGAGAAAATCGCCCTAGGTCTTCTACCCTTGTGAAAAATAAGAAGAAAAGGGATGGAGTTCTAATTAATATGAACTCATTGCCCGACCCTGCACTTTGGCACGTGCAGTAGAGATCCCGCTTCTGCGGAAAAGAGTTGGGCAGCTTGAGCAGCACCTGTGGCTGCAATACCGGTTATGGGTTCGCGCACCTGCACAGAAGAGTCGCACCTGTGGAAGTAGGGGAGCCAAGGCTTTGTCGCATCTGCGGGCATCTTCTCGTACCTGCGGCTCAAGGCTCGCAGGTGCGGGCACACCAGCATAACTATGTCACCCGATTTTAAAAGTTCAAAACATCCCGAAGCCTACCCGAAAGTCACCCGAGCCCTCGAGGCTCTAAACCAAATATGCACGTAAGTCCAAAAACATCATAACGACTTGATCGTGTGATCAAATCACTAAAAATAACATCTAAAACTATGAATTTAATCCTCAAAACTCATGATTTTTTTCAAGTACACTCCAATTTCACTATTTCTCAACCGGACGTCCAAATCACGTCAAATAAACTTCGATTCTTACCAAATTTCATAGATAGGATGTAAACATCATAAAGAACCTGTATCGAGCTCCGGAACCAAAATACAGGGCCGATACCAATGGTTTCAAACATTAATTCATTTCTTTATTTCATTTAAAATCCAGCAAAACAATTTTCTTTAAAAATTGATTGCTAAGGCTAGGGACCTCGGAATTCAATCCTGGGCATACGCCCAAGTCCCATATTTTACTACGGACCTCCCGAGATTGCCGGACACAGATCCGCGTCCCTTTACTAAAAAAATTGAACCAAGTCAACTAAAACCGATTTTTAAATTCCAAAAATTACTATTTCTCATATTTTCACATAAAAGTTTACCAATTTCACGCCTGGACTGTGCACGCAAATTGAGCTAGTTAAAATTATTCTTTTTTAGGCTAATGAGCCTTATATGGAGTCTCAATTTATAAGATGACCCTTTGGGTCATCACAATCTCCACCTCTAAAACAAATATTCGTCCTCGAATAGACATAGAAAATTACCTGAACTGGCAAACAAGTAGGGATGTCTACTCTGCATGTCCGACTCGGACTCCCAAGTAGGTGCCTTAACAGGCTGACCCCTTTACTGCACTCTAACTGAATGGTAACTCTCTGATCTCAACAGGCAAACTTGCCGGTCTAGAATGGCTACCGGCTCCTCCTCATAAGTCAAATCGTTGTCCAATTGGACAGAGCTTAAATCTAACATGTGGTACGAGTCACCATGATATTTCTGGAGCTTAGATACATGAAATACCGGAAGAACAGAGGATAACCCTGGAGGCAACACAAGTTTATAAGATACCTCCCCCACTCTATCAAGAATCTCAAATAGTCTGATATACCTAGGGCTCAACTTGCCCTTCTTCCCAAATCTCATGACACCCTTCATGGGAGATACCCGAAGTAATACTCTCTCTCTCCAACCATGAATGCCACATCCCTAACCTTACGATCGGCATAACACTTTTGCCTAGACTGAGTTGCACGAAGTCGATCCTGTATAATCTTGACCTTATCTAAGGCCTCTTGAACTATGTTTGTACCAAATAACCGAGCCTCTCCCAGATCAAACAACCCAGCTAGCGATCTACAACTTCTACCATATAATGCCTCATAGGGATCCATCTGAATGCTCGATAGATTAATATTATTGTAGGCAAATTCCGCTAACGGCAAAAATTGATCTCAAGAACCTCCAAAGTCAATAACACAAGCATGGAGCATATCTTCTAGAATCTGAATAGTACAATCGGACTGCTCGTCCGTCTGAGGATGAAATGCAGTGCTCAACCCAACTCGGGTACCCAACTCTCGCGGAATTGCCATCGAAAAGTGTGAGGTAACCTGCGTACCTCGATCAGAAATTATAGACATGGGCATACCGTGAAGGCAAACAATCTCTCGAACATATATCTCTTCCAACCTCTCCGAAGTTTAAGTACTTGCCACTGGAATTAAATGTGCTGATTTAGTCAATCTATCCACAATAACCCAAACGATGTCGAACTTCCTCTGAGTCTCTGGGAGTCCAACAACGAAGTCCATAGTGATATGCTCCCACTTCAATTCATGAATCTCTATTTTCTGAAGTAAACCATTGGGTATCTGATGCTCATATTTCACCGGTTGGAAATTCAAACAACGAGCCACATAAGAAAAAATATCCTTCTTCATCTTTCACCACCAGTAGTGCTATCACAGGTCCTGGTACATTTTGGCAGCACCCGGGTGAATAGAATACTTAGAACTGTGAGCTTCTTCAATAATCACCTCACGAAGGCCATCAACATTCGGAACAATATACGACCCTGCATCCTCAAAAAACCATCATCTCCAATTATAACCTTCTTGTCACCACCATTACGAACTATGTCCCTAAGGACCATCAAGTGCGGTTCATCATCCTGCCGATCTCTGATACGCTCGAATAAGGAAGACCCAGCAACTATACAAGCTAAAATATGTATGGGCAAAATATCCAACTTCATAAACTGATTAGCCAAAGTCTAAATATCTGAAGCTAATAGTCTCTCACCGACTGGTAAATGCAAGGCTGCTCATACTTACTGATTTCCTACTCAATGCACCGGCCACCACATTGACCTTTCCTGGATGATAAAATATAGTGATGTCATAATCTTTCAATAACTCTAACCATCTCCTCTGTCTCAAATTAAGATCCTTTTGCTTGAACAAGTACTAGAGGCTATGATGATTCGTGTAAAACTCACCTGGTACGCCATAAAGATAGTGCCTCCATATTTCATATGCATGAACAATGGCCGCCAATGCTAAGTCATGGGCATGATAATTCTTCTCATGAATTTTTAACGGCCGATACGCATATGCTATCACCCCGCTCTGTTGCATCAATACCGCTCCCAACCCAATATGGAAAGAATCATAATATACCGTGAAAGATCCTGAACCTGATCGTAATACCAATACCGGTGTTGAATTCAAGGCTCTCTTGAGCTTCTGGAAGCTCGACTCAAACTCATCTGACCAATTAAATGGGACACCCTTATGAGTCAATTTCATCATCGGGGATGCTATAGACTAGAACCCCTTCAAAAAACGAGTGTAGTATCCCGCCAAACCCAAGAAGCTCCTGATTTCCATGGCTGAAGTGTGTCTAGGCCAAATCTTAACTGACTCTATCTTCTTAGAATCTACCTGAATACCCTCTGTTGAGACGACGTGACCCAAGAAAGCTACTGAATCTAACCTGAATTCACACTTTGAAAATTTTGCATACAACCAACTATCCCTCAAAGTCTGTAGTGCTATACGAAGGTGTTGTTCATGCTCCTCTCGACTGTGGGCGTATATAAGAGTATCATTAATGAACACAATTACAAATGAATCCAGATAAGGCTTGAAAACTCGATTCATCAAATCCATAAAGGCTGTTGGGGCCTTAGTCAAGCCAAAAGACATCACCAAAAATTCATAGTGCCCATACCTTGTCCGAAAGGCTGTTTTAGGAACATCGGACACCCTAATCTCCAACTGAACGTAGCCTGATCTCAGATCAATTTTTGAAAACACACTAGCACCCTGAAGCTGATCGAATAAATCATTAATTCTCGGCAAAGGATACTTATTTTTTAGAGTAACTTTATTCAACTGCCGGTAATCTATACACAATGCTCATCGATCCATCCTTATTTCTTAGAAATAAAATTGATGCACCACAGGGCGAGACACTAGGCCTGGCAAAACCTTTATCACGCAGGTCTTGCAACTGTTCTTTCTATTCTTTCAATTCTGGTGGGGCCATCGAGTATGGAGGAATATAAATGGGTTTAGTGCTCGGAGCAACATCAATATAAAAATCGACATCCCCAGCAGGTCTGCAGGAAACACTTCGGGAAACTCTCGAACAATAGGCGCTGTCTCTATGGAAGAGATCGCGGCATTAGAATCACGGATATGAGCCAAATAAGCCAAACCTCCTTTCTCAACCATGCGACGAGCCTTGGCATAAGAAATCACTCTACTGGGAGAATGACCAGGAGTCTCTGTCCATTCTAACCAAGGCAATCCCATCAAAGCTGGGAGAATGACCAGGAGTCCCTGTCCATTCTAACCAAGGCAATCCCAGCAAAGCTAAAGTAATTGACTTGGTGTGATAGTCCAAGATGGCATAATAAGGTAACAACCAATACATGCCCAATATGACATCAAAATTGACCTTGTCAAGAAGCAAAAGGTCTAAACTAGTTTAAAGACCCTAAATAACGACTACGCACGAACGATATACACAATATACAACAATAGTATCCCCCAACGGCGTAGACACATAAACAGGGAAACTCAAGAATCGCGGGGCACAACCAAATACGAGGAAAAATAGGATGGCACATAAGAATAAGTAGACCCCCGATCAAACAAAACTGAAGCATCTTTATTACAAACTGAAATGGTACCTATGATAACTACATCGGAGGAATCTGCCTCGGGTCTGGCTGGAAATGCATATAATCGGGATTGGGCCCCACCACCCTAAACTGCGTCACCGGGAGGACTCCTGACAGGTGGTCCTCCACCTCTAACGATCTCACCACCACCTCTAGCGTGCTGTCCTCCACCTCTAGCATGCTGACCTCCACTTCTGACTACCTAACCCCTACCCTTGGCTGGCTGGGCAGGTGGTGCTACAGCTGGTGCCAGAACTATAGCACGAGAATTCTGTTGCTGAGGCTAATTACCCAAAAATTTTGGACAAGATCTCCGAATGTGTCCATACTCACCACACTCATACAACCATTTTGATACTAAGGCTGACCTTGACGAACCGACTGACCACGATAATAATTATGAAAAAAAGGTGCTCTAATAGGGGCTGACTAATCAGAATAAGGAAAGTAAGAGCCACGACCACCTGAGGCACCATGGGACGTCTGAAGTGATGAATTAAATGACCTGGAAGAATGGCCTCTACCCCGAGTATCTCCGCCTCCAGACGAGGCACCGATGAATCTACTGCAATGACGAGGTCTCTTGTCTGACCCCTGACCTCCCATCCCAATAATCATCTCAACTCTCCTAGCCATATTGGCCGCATCCTGGCCTTCAATAAATCTCCTAGCCCTCTCTCTCTTAGTAGGCAACAAAAGAATAGTATGCCGAGAAAAATCCACAAAACGATTCTCATACTAGGTAACTGTCATGCCGCCCTGCTGAGGACACTCAAACTGGTGACGCTTCTCTTCTCTAGCAGTGATAGGAAAAAATTTCTCCAAAAAGAGGTGAGAAAAGTTATCCCAAGTCAGAGCAGGAAACCCAGCTGGTCTATACAACAAATAATCCCTCCACCATTTCTTGGGGGGAACTAGTCATCTGAAACGCGGCGAAGTCGACCCCGTTGGTCTCCAAAATACCTATATTACGAAGAAACTCATGACAACTATCTACATATTCCTGAGGATCCTCTGAAGTAGCACCACTGAAGTAAACACGGAAAAGCTTGATGAACCTGTCCAATCTCCACAAAGCATCGGAAGTCATAGCTGCCACCTCAGCAATCGGGGCTAGAACAACTTTCTGAACTACCCCAACTGGGTTGGCTGCTGTGGTCTGGATCTGAGGAGTAGTCTGATCAGGAGTGTGCCAGTCTGGGATACACACTCCATAACACTAATTAGACTAAAGCATCCTGATGTACCGGGGTAGAAATAAACCCCTCTGGAACCTGAGCTGGTCCAGCTCGAACGGTCTGAGCTGGATCCCCCCATCAAACTCAATCTGCGGCTCCGCAGCTGGGGCTGCAGTATGAGCAAAGGGCAGAGTCCTGCCTCAGCCTCTGATGTGGCCTCGGCCTCTGCCCCTAGCTGCTGCTATAGGAAGATTGGATTGTTGGTCAGCAGAATAATAAACACGTGTTCTCGACATCTGCGAGAGGGTAGAAGAGTTCAATCAGTATTTGAGATACCAAGAATTGCACGACAGAGTAATAATAAAAGATGAGCTTCTTCCTAACTTCATAGACTCTGAGAGATAAGTACACACATCTCTGTACTGACCTATCAGACTCTATCAAGCTTGTTCGTGAATTGTGAGACCTATGAAACCTAGTGCTCTCATACCAACTTGTCACGACCCAAATTCCCAAACCACGGGATCGTGATGGCGCCTAACACAATACTTGCTAGGCAATCCAATGTTAGAAATTTACTAACCATTTCCTTTTAAAGTTACCTAAACATAATAGACCAATTAAAAATAAATATGAATCTAATACTTCCCACAAAATAACTTCATGAATACTAATAAGGATCGATAATTAAGCCGAACCACGAACTAAATATATAATTGTAAAACTACCCCAGGTTATGGTGTCACAATTCATCAACTACTAAAAATACTACAAAGAATGACTAAAAGAAGTATATATGTCTGTTTAGAATGAAATAAAACAGTGTTTATAAAGTAAAGAGATGGCTCCAATATGCGGACGCCAGTAGATCTACCTCGTGTCTTCGAACGACAATGCGTAGCTACTAAGATGTCCTAACTATGGCCAGTACCTGGATCTGCACAAAAAGAGTGCATAGTGTAGTATCAGTACAACCGACCCCATATACTGAGTAAGTGTCAAGCCTAACCTCGACGAAGTAGTGACGAGGCTACGAAGGGGGTCTAATAAAATAACATGTAAACAATATATATAATAAAGAAAGAAAGAAACAATAATAAGAAACTCGATAACCAGTAACTTGCAATAGAAAATAAAAACAGCTCGGATAACTCTTTTCAGATTAAATTATAATCAAATCCTCAAAATTTCAAAGTTTCAATTTAAATCACAATAAAAATCAGAGTATGATTTTTTTTTTTAATAAAAACGGAGTTCTCCAAATCCTTATTTTTGAAAATCAGTAAAACGTAATTATTCTCCCTTATCGCTCCTTGTTGCAACGCGCAGCCCGCTCCCACCTGTCCACCCTTATTTCTCCTCCTTATATATGATCACCCTTATTTCTCCTGTTGCGGCATACAACCCGATCCCAGCTGTCCACCCTTATCACTCTTTGTTGCGGCATGCAACTTGCTCCCACAAGACATATCACATAAGTTTATTTATGAAAACTTTCACAATTCAGGACAAGCCTTTGTATCAACAATTGTAAACAGAAGCTGTAAAACTCATAAACTTCATCAATTATTATTTCACAACAAAACCAACCGGAATTTATATACATATCGTAACACTGATATCCAACTCAATCCTTATGTAACATAACAAAACCAAGAGAACATCCAACACTTCCAAAGTACTTGAAAAAATACTTAACAATAAGTTAACGAATCCAAATAGGCATATAAACATCAATGATCCTGAACAATTAAGCGTCGAAGCAAATAATTGGAAATCGGGGAAGAAACTATGTTCAACTATAATCTAGTGGTGCATAGATACTCGTCACCTCACCTATACACCGCACACGTGCAAATTCACATAGCATTTAAGTGGGGATTCCTATTCCCTCAAGTGAAGGTTAAACCAAGCACTTACCTCAATTTCGGAGGCCACTCATTGCTCAATTACCGATTTTCCTTTCGAATTTACCTCTAACCCGCTCGAATCTAATCATAATTAGTTTAATATAATAAATTTATGCTAAAGGAACTAACTTTACTGAAAAAACCATTATTTTCTTATGTTTTCTAAAAAAAAGTTAAAACTCAAACCCGGGCGCGCTTGGTCCAAACTCGGGATTCAGACCAAATTATGTTTACCCATTCACACTCGAGCCCGAATATGAAATTAGTTTTGAAATCCGACTCCAATTCGAGGTCAAAATTTGATTTTTACAAACTTCCCCAATTCTACCCAAACCCTCAATTTCTACCATGAAAATTCTTTTAATTTTTGATTGAAAAGTGATGAAACACATTGGGTAATTAAAAGGAAAGAGTTAATGAAACCTTACATATGATTTTGGAAGAAAAGCCTTGAGAAACAACCCTAGGTCTTCTACCCTTGTGAAAAAAGAAGAAAAAGGCTGGATTTCTAATTAATGTGAACACACTACCAGACCCTCACACCTGCGGTGCTTGGGTCGCACCTGTGAGCTCGCACCTGCGGCTCAAGGCTTGTAGGTGCAGGCACAGCAGCACAGCTATGTGTTTAACCAAAGAATTAGACCATTTGACTAAAGATTATTTTCAAGATGAATACGAGTTACTGATAATCAAGATAATGGAGAAAAATGAATAATAGACAATATTGCAGAAATATAGAAGATCGAAGTTGATTGTATTCCAGAATCAGATGCCTTTAGAAGATGTATTCCCCTCCTTTATGTATAAGATTCTTACAACGTACGACTCTTGCTATGGTTACTCATTAATGACTAATTATGATATTAATGAGGCGTTACAAAGGATAACGGTAATTGACGTTCGGTTACATAACGTTTGACTAATCAATTGTGGGTCCTTGTGTCTGCCCATAGCTTTGTCTAGATTCATTCTGACCATTCCTCTCTCCTGTTTTGTTCAAGTTGAGTTTCCCGTGGCTGATAAGTTCGTGGGTTTACTGAACAGTGCCTATTTGTACCGTATATCTTTAAAGAATCACATCCAGCTGTCGTGTTTTCCTGTGTCCACGTGAGTGGTTGACTTGTCAAAATCTGGCTTACGTGTGAAACTTTTTTTACCAATACAGATAGTCCCCCCACTTACCGTATATTTAACGATTAATATTCTGTAAGTGGATATTTATTTATAGAGGGAATATTTTGCCGCTGCTTTTTCTTTGAATCATTGTATCCTTCTCTGCACCATAGGCATCGTTTGTCACTTCCATTTAATGCTCATACCATGTGTCCTTTTCGAATTAGTTCTGCATTTACTCGGCACCTTTTCGGGCTTTTTACGGCTGTTCCAGTCTCGAAGTGACATATTCAATTATGACTTTTCATCATTATTTTCCTTTTTCTTCATGTTTGACGGTTGTCTTCAAGTATAAATACATGTTTTCTTTTCTTTGCTTCCACGAAACACTTTTCTAACTTTGTCTTTTGTAAAGAACTTTCTTCTTTTCCTTTGTAAACATGTCTTCTTCAAACCAACCTCAAAGAGTAATAGATACTGAAAGTTTAGCGCCATCTTTTGCTCCGACTAAGAGTCGGAGGGGTGGTAGACTTAGTATTCTAGGATCCACTCCTTCGAGGGGATCCTCTTCTTCTCAGATAGCTCCTCCTCCTTCCACTAGATGTCCAGTTTCTCCGAGATTTTGGGCTTTCGGTCTTTTTCTAGAGGTAGAGGTGAACGCCTTCGTGAACCTGGAGTCGATCAAATTGTCCCTGCTGAGTTTGTTTTTGCTAGGGATAGTCAAGTTCTTGTAGATCAATCTTCTTCTCTTGATAGTGTTGAAAGATATCCAACCCTTACAATTGAGGTTCAGATTTCCTTGTTAGGAGGGAGTGCTTTTGGAAGTCTGACTTTCCTATCTATATTCCAAAAGGTAATCAAAGAATAACGTCTTACAAGACGGGATATTCTTTTGTTTATACATATCCTTTCACTTTAGGGTTTAGACCCCCAATTGACCCAGTTATAATTGAGTTTTACCCTTTTTGCAATATCTTCTTAGGAAAAGTTGGCTCGCTTGTGTGGCGAGTTGTCGCAGGTCTTATGAGTTTGGCTTTTTTAGCCTCGGTTCCTTTTACCTTCAACCATATTATACACCTCTACTCTCCTACATTATTTCGTGAAGGGGTTTTTACTCTGACTACTAGAAGCAAAAGAGTGACGGTAACCCCTGGAGACGATAAGGATAGGGGATGGTAGCTCCGGTATGTTGATGTACCCACTGTTGGTTTAGTGGGTGAAGAAAATCTTCCCTTCCCTGAGAAGTGGAATCACGCACGTGAGTATGGTTTAGCTCACATGTACTTTTTCTTGTTTTAACTTGAGATGTTTTATTAACACCGTATCTATTTTTTCTTCTCTCAGCAATCATGAATATTGTTGAGAATGTCTCTGGTATTCGTGATTAGGTAGAAAAATTGTTATCTGTTGCTCCTTTGGAAGAGAGATCTTGGAAGTACCTCCCTGGGAGGTACGGTTGGCAAGTAAAGACCTACGGTTAGTGAAGCTCTTGTTATTTCTTCTTTCCTTACTCGAGTCTCTCTTTTTTTGTCGTTTAACTTTTTTAACTTTTTAATAGGGTTCTCTGCTCATGGGGTGTCTGCTTCATCTATCCCAAAGATTCCCTTGGTTCAAGCCTAGGAAATTATTGTTGGTTAATCCTCCTCAAAGAGGAAGATTAGTGAGTCTCGTTCCGTAGAATAAGAAGAAGAAGAGGGTGCTTTAGTGCACAGGCCACGGAGAAGGCGAATGGTTTTAGATGATGAGCTTACAAACTTAACCTTTCCTTCCGTGTATATGATTGAGCCCCATGTCCTTGATGATGTTTCACATTCCCCTATTCATGAGGGTGTTGATCTTGCTCCTGACGACGTCCCTCTAGATGTTGTCTTTCCTGCTTCCTTGAAAGAAGTTGTTTCGTCTGTTCCTTTGGCTATTTCAACTTCTGTTGTGCCTGCTGCTTTTCCCGTGGCTTCTCCAGCTTTTCAACTCCTTGTGGCTGCTGCTTTACCCGTGGCTTCTCCAGCTCCTCAACCTTCTGTGCATGTTCATGTTCCATCTCTGCGTGCTTCCATGCCTTTCGTTATGGAAGTAGGGTCTTCCAGCAGAGAGATGCGACAAGTGGTAATAGAGGTTCCAGCTGAGGGAAACCTTTTCAAGAAGACGGGTGAGCCCGAAGTGTGGCTTAAGCCTTTGATAGGTTCCTCTGAGAAAGCAAAGCTAGCCAGCCACGGTGATCTTACATGGGCCAATGAGGTTGTGCGTACTTCTTTGAAGGTAGGATGCAAGTTATCCTCTTTCACTCTGTATATGAAATTTACCATATGTGGCTGGTTTATTTCTTGTAGATTAACTTTATAGTCATGGAGCTTATGAATAGGATTTCAAACACGGACCAAGAGACAAGAGAGTTACAGGCCGATATTGATAATTGGAGAGCATAGTATGATAGCTTAAGGATTGACATGGATGCTTTAGAAGAGGAAATGAGTACCTTGAAGCGGCAGATGAGACTCATGGCAGCAGAACTAGCAGTGGAGAGGGCTTCTTGCAGTCAAGCTAATAAAGATACGAGTGTTCTGGAGTCTTCATTCGTGGAGAAGCTGTTCTGTGCCTCAGAGGAGATAAGAGACTTGAAGAACTTGTTGGGGAAAAAGGAGGAATACCCAGACGAGCTCGTGCAATCACTCACTCGTACTCAAGAAGATCTTCGTAGGGCTTTAGACAAAACTCAAACTTTAGAGGAGTCGATTGTTCCATTAAGGGCTGCCCATGAAGCGACGGTGGCATAGAAGGATGGGTTGAGAGCTGAGCTTCAAGTGTGGGCAAAGGATTACGAAGATTTGGAAGAGGTGGCTGCTGTCGATGTGAGCTGGGGGTATATGAATTCTCGCCTTGACACATTGATGGAGATGAGTCAAGAGGGTTTTGACCCTTAGTGCTGAAATAGCCAAAACTAAGGAAGCCATGGAGAAGGCTCAACAGGGTCATAACCTCTCTTCACCTGATAGTGAGATTCCAGCCGCTCATGCCCTTCATCCCCAGTTGCTCCCGCTCCTTCTGCCACATAGTCAACCCCTCTCTTGAAAAGATTTAGTTGGTTTATCCCTTTTTTTTTTCTTTTTATTTGTATCAATTGGTGGTTACACCCAGTACCATCGGGGGTAAATTTGGATTTCATTTAAGTCCCCAAATGACATCTTAGGGGCACCACAATGTACATATAAAAAATTTACACGGCTAAGTATAAGTTAATACTTAGTTTTAGCCGTTTTAATACATAAATGTTAGTTCGAATTTTGTTGAGTTTCTGTTTTACTCTTTATGTCTTTTGCACCCTTCATTTTTTGAGGTTTTAATTTTACCTTCGAGTTTTGCATGTGGAATGCTTTAAACTACTCGTACCTTTTTTATAATAGGCATGGTGTCATATTAAATGTGCGCCTTTTTGTAATAGGCATAATTTATGGAAGAAGGCCCTTTATAATTGACATGCAGAAGACGTCTCAACTTCATGATAATGCAATAGAGTGATAGGAATTTTACACATGTTTAAGAATGTTTCCAAGGAAAATAGGAATTTTACACATGTTTAAGAATGTTTCAAGGAAAGTTTTTTTTTTGAACTTCCATGACATTTTACATGTGTTTGATTATCGTCTAAAACTCACGTTTGCAACTGTTTTTGTTTAACAGATTTGATATACTCTTGTATTTCGTAAGTGTTTTTGATAGGTAACAATTTTTCGATATTAATACAAGGAAAGAACTTTTTTTTACTAGTAACAAATTTTATAAATATTGGGGTTTTTACCCGCAACTGCTTAGAAAACAATTTTCTAATAAGTACGAGGGAAATGTTTTCTTATTCGTAATTGTTTTATTTGATAACAGTTTCTTGAACAAATACAAGGATTTAGATCTTTCATCCATAACTGTTTTATTTGAGAACAGGGTTTTAAATGAGTACATTGATGATGATCTTTTACCCCTAATTGTTTTTGTTATAACAGCTTTGAAGAAAGATGCACATTTTTTTCTCGTGACTAATATTTTGCCTTTCAACCTGAATGTGTTCGAAGGTTTTTCTTTTTGCATTAGGCTTTGTATTTGGATGGATCTTTTGATTTCTTTCGATTCTGCTCGTGTCACTTGTCTCGTTGGGTAGATGGTTCTTCAGGCTCAAGCTTTTGACTTTTTGATAGTATTCTTTGCTTGATCTCGAGCACTTGATTAAAGAATAAAATCTCGAGCACTTGATTATTACTTACTTTTGGTCTTTTTCCTGAAAAGGAAAAACATTTCGGACTCGAAGATATATAGTTTTTTTGATGATGACTGCTTAACCCTTTTAAAACGTCCATCAGAAAGTGTAACCCTAGACTGGGAATTGTGTTATTTCCTCGCGTCTTTGCAAGTCTAATATCATCATCTGGCGATGGGTTAGCTTTGTACCTATCATCTAAAAAAGTTAGTAAAATTTTTAAATGTTCAAAATAAAATTGAACGTGTGATACCTGACGGTGGGTATTCTTTTCTTTTAGAAGTAATACTTCTTTAGATGGACGACGTTCCAACTTGTTGGTAGAACTCTGCCGTCCATAACTTCCAACTCATTGGCGCATTTCCCAGCTATGCCTCAGATTTCGTAAAGCCCTTCCCAGTTTGGATTTAGCTTTCCTGCACCTGCTTCTTTTGTTGATAGAAAGACTTGTTTTAGGACGAAGTCCCCAATTTTAATGTACCTAAGATGAGATTTACGGTTGTAATAACGCTCTATGATTTATTTTTGAGCTTCCATCTGTATCAATGCTACTTCTCTCCGTGGTTCGAGCAAGTCTAGGTTGGTCCTTAATTTGTCGTCATTTTCACCTTCCATGGCTGTTGAGAACCTTATGCTTGGTTCGTCAATCTCCACGGGTACTAAGGCTTCTGAGCCATAAACGAGTGCGAATGGAGTTTCTCTCGTGGCTATCTTCAAAGTTGTTCTGTATGCCCATAGTACCACTGGTAACTCTTCAGGCCAATTTCCTTTGGCTTTATCCAGCCGCTTCTTTAGATTGTTGATGATTACCTTATTCGTTGACTCAGTTTGACCATTAGCCACGGGGTAGTACGTCGTTGAAGTTATCCTCTTGATTTTTCAACTTTCGAAGAATTCTGTGATTTGCGAGCCTATGAATTTTAGGCCATTATCAAACACAATTTGCTTTGGTATTCCAAAGCGGCATATTATGTTTCTCCATAAGAATCTTTTAACTTCCTTTTCTTGCACTTGTTAGAACGATTTTGCCTCTACCTATTTTGTAAAATAGTCGTTTAGTATGAGTAAAAACCGTACATGTCCTTTAGCTGTGGGAAGAGCTCCCACTATGTCCATACCCCATTTCATGAAAGGCCATGGGGATATTATTGGATGTAATAATCCCGCTGGTCGATGCATGTTATTGGAAAACCTTTGGCATCTGTCACATTTGGATACAAAATTCTCGGCTTCCTCTTCCATCTTAGGCCAATAGTATCCGACTATGATTAGTGTTTTCACTAAGAATCTCGCCCCTGAGTGATTTCCACAGTGTCCTTCATGGACTTCTTTCATCACAAATTCCGTTTGGTTAGGTCCGAGGCATTTAGCTAAGGGTCCTTCGAACATCTTGCGATAAAGTCAGTTGCGAATAAGGCAGTACCGTGCAGCTTTGCGGAGAAGTGCTTGAGTTGCTTTCCTGTTTTCAAGTACGGTGCCATTCTATAAAAAAAATAAGAATTTCGTTTCTCCAGTCCCAGGTTAGGTTGTTGAAAGTTACCTCATTCCTATCCTGGTCTATTATTGCATTAAATAGTTGAACGACAATTGTATTGTCTTTGTTCGTTACTTCTGTGACTGCTATGAGGTTAGCTAATGCATCTGCTTCTGCATTTTCCTCTCTAGGTATTTGTATTACCTTCCATGTTTTGAATTGTCTCACGAGCTCTCGTGCTTTTTCAAGATACTATTGTATTCTAGTCTCTCACGCGATGTAAGTGCCCTGTATCTTATTTACTACCAGTTTGGAGTCGCTGTTGATCACAATTTTCTCGATTGAGAGCTCTCGTGCGAGTTCAAGCCCTGCAATAACACCTTCATACTCTACTTCATTGTTAGTAATAGGATAACACTTTATAGCTTGCCGTGTCTTTTCACCCGTGGGTGATATCAATACTATACCTAAGCCGGCGCCTTTTATATTTGAAGAACCGTCGGTGAACAATGTCCATAGGCCTGGATTAACACCGTTAAAGAGTTGTAACTCTTTTTCTACTGCAGCTACAATGCTATTACTAAAGTCAGCAACAAAATAAGCTAGTATTTTGAGACTTAATTGTAGTCCTAGGCTGATAAATTATTTATTGCTCACATAATTCTATGGCCCACTTGGCTAATCATCCTGACAATTCATGTTTATGCAGAATATTTTGTAAAGGATATGAGGTCACAACGGTGATTGGGTGGCAAAAGAGTCGTTATTTTCTAGATGCCATTATTAAAGTTAAGGTTAACTTTTCCATATGTGGATATCTAGTCTCAGCATCTAGCAAGGTTTTACTTACATAATAGACAGGTGATTGTTTACCTTTCTCTTCTCTTACCAATACTACACTTACAGCAATTTCTGAGACAGTCAGGTAGATGTACAATCTTTCCCCTTCTTTTGGCTTTGAAAGCAGTGGTGGTTTCGATGGATAAATCTTCAGGTTCTTGAGGGCTTGCTAACATTCTTCAGTCCATTCAAATTGATTCTGCTTTTTGAGAGCTGAGAAGAATATAAAACCTTTTTTGGAAGATTTAGAAATAAACCTACCCAAAGTTGTTATTCTCCCTGTCAGTCTTTGAACTTCCTTTTTATTTGTTAAAATATTAGGTATTTCCTCTATAACTTTAATTTGAGCGGGATTTACCTCTACTCCTCTGTTTGACATAAGGAAACCCAAATATTTACCTGATTGCACTCCAAAAGCGTATTTCTCTGGATTTAACTTCATATTATACCTGCGTAGAATATCAAAAGTAGTAGAAAGGTGCTGGAAATTATCTTCCGCCTGTGTTGACTTTACCATCATGTCATCAATGTAAACCTCCATCATTTTTCCCAGATGTTCGTGGAACATCTTGGTCACTAGCCTTTGATAGGTGACTCCAGCATTTTTTAGGCCAAAAGGCATGACTTTATAACAATAACTCCCCATGTTCGTGATAAAGGAGGTTTTTTCCTCGTCTAAAGAATCCATTTTAATCTGATTATAACCAAAATATGCATCTAGAAAGCTTAGTAGTTCATGACCTGCGGTGGCATCAATCATTTTATCTATATCAGGCAATGAGAATGAATCTTTGGGGCATGCTTTGTTTAAATCAGTATAATATACGCATACCTTCCACTTGCCATTATTTTTAGGTACTACCACGGTGTTTGCTAGCCAGTTAGGGTACGTTACCTCTCGTATCGAACCAGTCCTCAAGAGTTTTTGTACCTCTTTGTTGATCACTTGGTTCTTGAATGGTCCTTGCTTTCTTTTCTTCTGCTTAACAGGTATGAATGATAGATCTTCATTTAGTTTATGAGTCATCACTTATGATGGAATTCCTGTCATATCTGAGTGGGACCACGCAAAGAAATCTGCCTTAGCCTTTAAATAATCAATTAACTTACCTCTTCGAGTGGGGCCTAGCCTCGTGCCTATATACACTTTCTGCTCAGGCTTTTGTTCAGACAATGGAACAGCTATGAGCTCCTCCGTAGCTGTTTTGATGTGCTCATCTTCCTCGGTTCACGAATGACTTACGGTCTGGAATCTGTTTCTATGTGGTATAGTATACCTTCCGTGGTAACTTTTCCTTCTCGTAAGTATTTTCTTTCGTACCTGTTTCAGAAATAATACCTTCCGTACCTATTTGGGTAGTAATTTCATCCATGCTTGTTTGGGCTGTGTTACCTGATTTGGAAATTCCCGTATCTCGTAATTCTTTCACCTTTATTTTCTTGTTGTAGTGTCCCACAAAGTTTATATTTCTTGCAGTCTGCTACTCTCCTTTGATTTGTTGAATCCCCCATTCAGAGGGAAATTTAATTATCTGATGCAACGTGGAGGGTATCACTTTCATGTCGTGGATCCATGGCCTTCCGATAATCACGTTATAAGCCATGTCAGAATCGATAACTTGGAACCTGACACTTTTGATCACCCCCTCAGCATAAGTGCTAAGCTCGATTTCTCCTTCTGTTATAACCATAGAGTTATCAAACCCTGATATGGCTCGTGCTTTTGGAATTACTTGATTCCCCAATAGCATTTCTTCCATGACTCTTAGCAAAATGATAATGACTGAACTGCCTAGATCAATCAACATTATTTTTACGTCAGTGTCATGAATAAGTAAAGATATTACCAGAGCATCATTGTGCGGACGCATTAATCCACTGATATTTGCATCATCGAAGGTTACATCATCTTCTCCACGAGCCCGTTTTCCATGTGTAATTGTGAACTTTGTGGTTGTTTTGCAAATCACTCTATCTACTTCTTCACCCCATGTATTACGTTAATGGTTCGTTTTGGAGAATGAGGCTCTGGGGGCTCCTTCTCGTTCCTCATATATGCATGTTTACCTTTATCACTAAACAATTTTGTTAAATATCCATGTTTTAACAAATTTTCTACTTCACCTTGTAAAAATCTGCAATCCATAGTTTTGTGCCCATGATCGTTGTGAAATTCACACCAGTGATCTGGGTTTATCTACTTGGATTTGACCCCATCTCTTTGGGCCACTTAAACTTGTCTCCCATGTTCCTCAATATTGAGATAAGTTCAATAGTACTTACATTAAAGGTATGATCCCCAATTTGAGTACTACCTCTAGGTCATTCATCTCGATCTTTTATGAACCTAGACGAGGATGCGACTACGTCTCTTCCTTGTATTCTATAGTCCGACCTAGTGTTTTCGAACCTGGGGCGCATATCGCGTCCCGAGGGTCCTAAGTAAGGATCGTACCTGTTTTTACCTGATCTTCTATCTAATTCAGGACGTCTGGATCTAGGATGATCTTCATCTCTCGAACGAGCAATGATATCTTCTTCTATTCTGAGTTTAGTACTGTACCTGTTATATACATCATTCCATGTTGTAGCGGAGAATTCTCTTAGACTCTTCTTAAGTCGCCTCCTGGCTTCTAAGCTTTTATCGTTCAGGTTGCTTGCAAATGCCATGGCTGCCCAATTATCAGGCACCCTGGGTATTTGCATTATTTCTCATTGGAACCTGTCTACAAACTCACGGAGTAGTTCCGTGTCTCCTTGTTTTATTTTGAATATGTATTCCATTCTCTTCTCAAACTTTTGTGCACCAGAGTGTGCTTTTATAAACGAATCTTCAAGCTCAGCAAAAGAGTCAATATAATTTTCAGGGAGAAGAGAATACCAGGTTAGGGCCCCTTTGGTAAGTGTTTCCCCAAATTTTTTGACAAGGACTGATTCAATATCTTGTTTCGTTAAGTCGTTGCCTTTTACCCCAGTAGTGAAGGCAGGTACATGGTCGTGTGGGTCAGTTGTTCCATCATATTTGGGAACGTCAGGCATTTTAAACTTCTTGGGTATAGGCAAGGGTGCCTCACTTGGCTTCCAAGGTTGTTGAGAATATCTATCAACATCGATGCCTTTGATGATATGTGGTACTCCAGGAATTTTTTCGATGCGATCATTCTGCTCGTTCATCTGTTTCTACATAGTTAGCAGTAATTTTTTTAATTTTGAGTTATGAGATATACCTGGTCTCGTTTTGAGAGATTAATTAGGAGTATCTCCTCTTCCTGAGTTTGCCAACCCAGATTGAGGATTTTCCATAGTGATGGTATTATTGGGGGGTGGCTTCGGCGGTGTAGGTAACGTTGCCGGTAACCCTCTCGCAAATTCTTGCAAACTTGGCTCACATACTCTGCAATCATTTGTTGTACACGATATTGTTCCACAGTTGATCATTATCACCATTGTTGTTATTGGATCTTTCTGGGGATTTTTCCATAGAACCACGTGGGGTTCCTGAAGGCGATGGAACTAGGGTTCCACTCTTTTGCTGGTTGTTGTCGTTGGGGTTTGACATAATTCAGAGGATATTACTTGAAAAGTAAACAAAGATTATCAGATTCCCGGTAACGGAACCAATTTTCTTGACCAAAGAATTAGAACCTTTGACTAAATATTATTTTCAAGATGAATACGGGTTACTGATAATCAAGATAATGGCGAAAATGAATAATAGACAATATTGCAGAAATATAGAAGATCGAACTTGATTGTATTCGAGAATCAGATGCCTTTAGAAGCTGTATTCCCCTCCTTTATGTAGGAGATTCTTACAACGTACAACTCTTGCTATGGTTACTCATTAATGACTAATTATGACATTAATGAGGCGTTACAAAGGATAACGGTAATTGAGGTTCAGTTACATAACGTTAGAGTAATCAATTGTGGGTCCTTGAATCTTCCCATAGCTTTGTCTAGATTCATTCTGACCGTGCCTCTCTCTCGTTTTGACCAAGTTGAGTTTCACGTGGCTGACGAGTTCGTGGGTTTACTGAACCGGCCTCTTTGTACCCTACCTCTTCAAAAGCTGGCTTACGTGTGAAACTCTTTTTTACCAATACACTATGACACCAGATTTTACAATTTCAAAACATCCCAAAGCCTACCCGAAACTCACCTGAGCCCTCTAGGCTCTAAACCAATTATGCACGTAAGTCTAAAAATATCATACGGACTTTCTCATGCGATAAAATTACAAAAATAACATCTAAAACAATGAATTTAATCCTCAAAACTCATGATTTTTCTCAAGAACACTTCAATTTCACTATTTCTCAACCAGATGTCAGAATCACATCAAATAAACTCCAATTCTTACCAAATTTCATAGATAGGATGTAAACATCATAACAAACATGTATCGATCTCCTAAACTAAAATACAGGCCTAATACCAACGGTTTCAAACATTAATTCATTTCATTATTTCATTGAATATACAGAAAAATAATTTTCTTTAAAAAATTGATTTCTAAGGCTAGGGACCTCGGAACTCAATTCCGGGCATACGCCCAAGTCTCATATTTTACTGCGGACCTCCCGGGATCGTCAGAACACGTATCCCGGTACGTTTACTAAAAATGTCGAACAAAGTCAACTAAAATCAAATTTTAAATTCCAAAAATTACTATTTCTCGTATTTAAAAAAAATTTGATTTCACGCCCGGACTGCGTATGCAAATCGAGGTAATTAAAATTATTCTTTTTAGACTAATGAGCCTGGGATGCAGTCTTAATTTATAAAATGATCCTTTGGATCATCACATATAAGTGCTCAAATTGACTACGCAACTCGTCTCTCCTAGTGAGTAGGATGAGCTTTTATAGAAAGAGAGTCAAAAATTGAGTTCAAGTAAGAGGAAGTGACCCTATTGACCTGCTCTTCTCATAGGTATGCAACCACCTCTTGGATGTCCCTCTGAACTGAAAAATAGTGAAATTAACTTCATTGGACTCCACAAGATGCAAATTATGCAAAATCTCATGACACCTATCCAAGAAATATTGAGCATCCGATGTGAGATCACCATTAAAACATGGAGGATCTAACTTCTAGAATTGATCCATCCACTTTTTCTCATCAACATACCTAGTAGGCCTAACCTCCGGCCTAACTGAAGCAATATGATGAAGTAACCCAACTGGTGGAAGAGCTAGAACTCTTAGGTTTTTAAAACATAGTACTGGCCTGCTCTAGAGTATGAGTAAATGGAGTCTGGGTTCCTCCTCCAGCCTAAAAATAGTTGGGACTGCGGGAATCATCTCGTCCTGTGCCAAACACTCGAAATAACGAAGAATCCGGACCATGGTGTCTTGAAGCACCAGAGTAGTAATGCAACCCTTAGGAACTAAATTTGTTTCCGATGGAATGAATTAATTTAGAACCTGATCCCCTACTGGAGCTATGTGTGGCTCCTCAGAAGCGGCTCTAGCATGAGCACTAGTATTTGCAGGTGCTCAACTCTTGCAGGTTCTACCGTACATGTTTTGGCCTCAGCTCAAGACCTACCCCAACCTCTGCCTCTCCTGGTTCCATATTGGGGTATTGGCTTCTTCTCGGTGATGATTGACGCATATGTTCTCGCCATCTATGGGAGAATAGATGAGTAAAGACTCAAAGTTTAGGTTGTAACAAAGTCACACAACAGAGAAAGAAAGAAAATGATGCTCCCTAAATGTCACATATCTTTTCGAAGATAGGTGTAGACGTATCCATACTAATTTTTAAAGACATTACTAGACATGCTCATGACCCGTAGAGCCTATGAACATAAAGCTCTAATACCAACTTTTTCATGACACAAATCCACCAATAGTCGTGATGACACATAATCCATCCCACTAGGTAAGCTAACACCCAAAATCAACAAAACAAGTCAAATACATGATAAATATTTGTCATGGTATAAGCAAAACATAATAAGTCTCTCAACATTAACCCCAAAGCTGAAAATACTACAACAAGCTCCCAAAACTTGGTAGTACGAATTGATGAGCTACTAAGGATATTAAACTAAGTCTCATAATACAGAAGTGAGATTGGAATAAGAAAATGGTAAGTAAGATAGAAGAGAACTCCATAAGTTATGAATCCAAGAGCAACAGCTCACTAGGAAGTCTCCAGTCAAGCTCCTAGGCTTCTTCTAGGTAACACTAAGACCAACACAAGGATCTAAATAAAATTATGCAGAAGTGTAGTATGAGTACAAAAATAATGTGTACTTATTAAGTATAAAGACTAACCTCGGTGAAGTAGTGGCGATATGAAAGTCATATGATATTCACTAACAAAATACATGCACAATTCATGCATATAAACAACAAGGCATTGGAAAAAAGATACAATACTATCGGAGAATGTACCATGAAATAGAGATTTAAACATGAATCATCCTATCTCGCTTATCAAATCCTATGCATATAACAGAAGCATCAAGTAACATATATAGATTATATGAATAGCAAACACATAGAATGCATGATATGGTATAAAAGACCCACTTAAGTAATAAAAACGTTCACCTTTACGTCCAACTCATAAACCAATACCATTATCATCAATACTATAAATTCATAATCTAACACCCATGTGTGTGTTACATACTCTGCGTGTATGCTATCAAACGAGAAACATGGGAGTGAGATTCTAGGGAGATGGATATGTATCCATACGTTGCACAGAAACTAATCATGCCTTAACATATAGATACCGCAATCACCGAATGCCATCAACCATTGTTCCATAACAATACAAATATGTTCATTATGACCCAAAGTGTCATATCTATATCGATCTCTATAAAGATCTTCATCTCCTATGATATATGAACATGCTCAAAATATAACCAACAAGATGCATACAGACATAATAAATAAATATACATATGTGTTTTCATGACATAAAGCATTATTATAATGACTGGTCTGGTCATTTTGAGCTTTAGCATTTCCGTTTGGCGGTTGGAGTATTTCAGTAGCTTAATATGATGTAATAACTTGGTAGATGGTTGGTTTTGATTTCTCAACGTTCGAGATTGCTTTGATAGAATGATTCTCAATTTGGAAGTCTTAAGTTGGAAGAGTTGACCAAGGTTGACTTTTCAGTAAACGACATCAAAATCAAGATTTGGTGGTTTAATAGCTTCATATGGTGATTTTGGACTTGGACATATATTTGGATTTGAATTTGGATGTTCTTAGAAGGTTTTTTATTTGTGGAAAGTTGGAAATTTGAAGAATTGGAGAGTTCATAGGTTTGACCAGGAGTTGGCTTTGGTGTTACAAACTCCTATTGTGGTTTTGAGACCTTGGACAGGTCCTGATGGATGATATAAACTTCTGTGCAAAGTTTGATTGTTCTCCGAATGTGTAGTTGTGATACATACGTAGTCGGCAAAGTTTGATCGTTCTATGAAATGTGTAGTTGTGATACATGCGTAGTTGGCGAAGTTTGAATGTTTAAAAGTTAAGAGATGGATTTGATCTTCCATTCTTTGTTTTGATATTATTATTCATGTTTTGAAACTTTGAGTAAGTTATAATGAGGTGTTTGTACTTGTAGGTATGACTGTAGAAGGACTTGAGGGGTTCAGGTATGTTTTGGTTGATTGGTAGAGAGACTAGTTAAGTTAAGGATTTAGACTTTGACCCCTGTCAATATCGAGTCAAGACAACCTCTTTTTGGTTTTTGAGTTCCCGAGAAGGTTCAAAGCATGTTCTATGATTGAAATGCATACTCTGTGTCTGGGAGATTCCAGATGAGTTTCGCAGTGGTTTTTGGACCATTCCGGTTAAGATTGGGGATTGCCGGTCCTACTACTTTCCAATTGCTAACTTTTCGTTGCATTTGCGTACCCTGCATTTTCAAGCTTCTATTCGCAATTGCGGACTTCTCCATATTGAATAAATGCGACATCTGCAGCTGGTTTATTAATTGGAACTTTGGGATTTTAG
Source organism: Nicotiana paniculata (assembly GCA_005239505.1). Classification (NCBI taxonomy): domain Eukaryota; kingdom Viridiplantae; phylum Streptophyta; class Magnoliopsida; order Solanales; family Solanaceae; genus Nicotiana; species Nicotiana paniculata. Next base: position 158,914 of record ML313436.1, read on the forward strand.
CTCATTCTGTCTTAGTTTGAACTCTAGACTTGGAGAAGTGCAATTTTTCATGAAATATTTTCATACAAGTCAAGAGGGTTATGAGTCATTGAGTTTTGGTATTGATTTAAAATTTCGGGCACGTGGGCCCAGGTTGACATTTTGGAAATTGATCACTATTTTTCACATCATGGCATACACACATGTTGTGAGAAACCGACGGGTTTCTAGTTGACGTGGGCTATGAGAAACTTAACTATGGTTGGACTTTGCAACTCTTCTCTATTTGAAAACTCCTTGGACGTATACATGATTTTACTGCATATTTTCTCTATAACCTGTCTTTGGAATGTATACATGACATTTATGAATATCTTCTGTATGAACTCGATGAAATGAGTCACGGTATCTCTATATGTTAGTCCATGTAACTTGACTTGTTTATTCATGCATATCCTATCTATATGCAATTGTTGACGATTTAATTGATATTTCATGCATATCTTCTTTATATGCAGTTGTTGAAGGCTTATTTGATATTCAAATGCATAAATCCTCTATATGTTGATATGTAGTTGGTTTACGATTCTTGTGCATATCTTCTCTATATGCACCGATGGACTTATATGTACTTCATGCTTCGATGTTAGTACTATTGTTGGGTACATGTATATTCTATTGAGCTACAGGTTAGGTAAATTGAGTATCTTATGACTTGAAAACCTTGTCACTACTTCACTGAGGTTAGTCTTGATACTTACTGAGTAATGGGGCCAGTTGTACTCATACTACACTGCACCTTGTGTGTGTATCTTGGAGTTGAGCTGTTGTGGATGACAAAGGCTAGCATTGAAGTTATACCATTGTTCCAGGTACAAGCTACCACTTGTTCATGGTAGTTTAGGATTTGTACTTTTGTTTATGTATATCCAAATAGATATTGTATTTTCTTTGTACAAGCATTGTAAATTAAATTTTGTGGCTCATGACTTGTACTAGAAATCCTTGGGATATTTATATGATTTTTTGCCATCTTATTTATTGTTTATTGATGATCTTTCATTTTATTTGTGTTATTTTTTGTTTGGCTTACCTAGCATGAAGGGATATGCCATCACCACTAGGTGGGCTTTTGTGCCATGATAATTACGGCTAAATCAAGTAAATCAACAATCTCAAGAATATCCCATCATGTCGAAATATTATGTCATATTTATAGTATTGATAAAAGGGCTCGTGTAGTCCTACAATCAAGTAAAGCATAAGTCAAGAAGAACACACAATCAAAAAAGACATAAAGAAGCCTAAAATCTACCCCCGAGCACAAATAAACCATGACACCCGTATATATGCTCGTCACGTCACGTATATGTTTACCTCTTAACATTACAATTAGCAAACAAGGTCATTTCCTAAGGTATTTTCCCCTAAACCAAGATTAGGTAAAACACTTACCTTTTTCCCAAACAAGCTTTAGCCCCCAATCACGTCTTTCCCCCTATATATGACCTCCAAATGCTCCAAACCTATCCACAGAGTACTTAACAAGGTCAAGTAAAGTCATAGAAACCAATTCCAAATAATAAAATTTTAATCTTTAATCAAATCTCAAAAGTCAACAAAAAGTGAACCCAAACGCATATGGCGGAAACCCGAGTCTATGGTCAGATCTCGTGGAACCATAACTTTATGCGATTATTTTCCAAATCTGAGTCCAAATTTTTGGTCAAAACCTCAAAATACAATCTTTTAAGTTTTAGAAAAAGATCCCAAAACTCACTCATTGATTCCTTGATTTAGGTATAGTAATATACAGGGAATTAATATACATGATCAAATTCAAGTAATAATTACTAACCCTCAATATTGGGGTGAAATCCCTCTCCAAAGTATCCTCTTCCCATTCTCCAAAACACAAAAATGGTGAAAATGAGCTAAATTCCAAAATCTTGACAAAATATACCCATAGAGCTAATTCCTTAATAACAATCACGACTATGATCATGCGATCGTAAAGTCCAACTAGCCTAGCACCTACGTGATCTTGACCTCCCCCCACGTGTACGTGAATGCACCAGCCTCCGATCCTAAGTGATGGAAAAACTCATCCACATGATTTTGAAACACAAATCACCTGTCACCAAATCCTTATATGCAATCGCAAGACTCAACTCTGACATCGCCGATGCATAGTCGTGCACCAAAAAACCAACCGTTCAAAATTTTTTGGAAGCTCTAAACACCAAAAATAATATCAAAACAAATAATCAACATCAAACAAAATGTCAAATTCCCTAAAGTTCAAAATTTCAACTTTCAACTGGAAGTATCAAATCAACATGGGGCAATCCGTGACCCGAACAATACATACATGTAGGTCCAAATTCATCATAAGGACATACTGGAACCTTTAAATCACCAATTCTGGGTCGTTTACCTACCATGTTAGCTTTGGTCACCTCTTCCAACCTCAAGCCTATAGTTAGGAACTAAGTGTTCTAAATCACTCCAAAACACTCGAAAACTAAACCATCCCTACCCACAAGTCATAAAACATCAAAGCGACTTAGAGAAAGAATCAAGTATGTGAAAGTGGTTTTAAAACTCAAAATGACCGGTTCAGTCATTACATTCAGCCATGCACTTGATTGCATGTCTACAATGGCGACCTCAAATTTGCTAGCACCTATGGTTCTTTTTCCCTTGAATGAATCCTTGAATCATCAAGCGACTTTCCAATAGTTTTCCCATGAGAATACCACATTCTTTCACACCGAAAATTAGTGAGATGTTCACTGAGGATCCTCCATTAATTATGTCACGACCCAAATCTCACTGGAGCCGTGATGGTGCAAATCACTCCTTACTAGGAAATCCAACAACAAATATGCAAAAATACGCTTCAAAAAATGATAAGACATAGTCTCAAATAGCAGAATAGCTTAAATAAATAAAGTTAATAAAACTGAATACACCCCTAAATCTGGTGTCTCTGAGTGAATGAGCTGTATAGAATAATATATCCAGAGTTTGAACAAAATACAATATTATCCAAAGACTAAACATTACTAACAAAAGACAAAGGAGGGGCATCAAGGGTTGCAAACGGAATTGCAGGGCTACCGCGAAATCACCAAGCAAATCCGGAGAAATAGCTTAGTAGAGATCACCGCTATAAACAACACATGGATCTCCACATGAAGTGCAAAGTGTAGTATCAGTACAACCGACCCTATATACTCAATAAGTATCAAGCTCAACCTCGAAGAAAGCAGTAGCGAGTTTGGAAACTTTGATGCTCACTTACAACATCCGACAATAACAGTAATAGCAGAATAATATCATATATGGAAAAGCAGATCACACAATACCAAGCTTAATTCAAACATAGTAAGAGTAGAAATTGGCACGCTTTTTAAATTTATCAATCATAGCATCAACTTTTCCACAAAAATCAATTAGACATGAATTTTAAGCTCTAAACATCAAGTAGAGACATCAAATACCAATTAGCATGAGGAAATCACAACCCTATGAATGCATATCAAATATACATGTAAAATCAACAATAATACGATTTAATCATAAAGTATAAACAAATATAGGCACACGCATGGTTCTTGGCACAAGTACCCCTCAATCATACTCTTAGCACTTTCACGTTTCCTGGCACTGTTCCCCCGACTCAAACTCTCAATACTCCCATGGTGCATGGCATAGTTCCCTTAATCATCACACACACAAACAATCAATACTCTATGGTTGCCTAGCACAAGCCCATCACCAAGCACATATCACGTATGTGCACTCACACGGACCAAAGTAACATGGGTTATCACTTGACTTTGCAGGGGCGGATCATACCCCCAAGGGCTTATCGGATCAAAAATAATGATCAATAACACTCTGTCAGATATGGGGCCTAGCGCAAGTGTCACCTCTTAATCAATATCAATACTCAACAACAAATTCCAGCCACCCCAATATGGGGAGTTGACGCACAAACTGTAACACACATATTTCATACGTGAGAGTACATCATAAGTCAATTTAGGTAAGCTCGGAAATGAGATCATCTTTTGAAAGTACATTAAGTAAGTTAATAATTTTAACTTGGAGGTTAAAAATCTTTAAGATCATCGATAACAAGTACCAAGAGGGTTGAAAAGTTTAGAAGCTAAAGAAATTGAACAAAATAAGTTGCATTGAATGTCGAGAAGTTGGGAATGTTATAACATATACTTTTGGGGTGACACTAGGGTTCTTAAACTGATAAGGAGGTTAGGTTGTGAGTTATTTTAGTCTTATGATATTCGTGTGTTACATTTTTAAGTCAAGCGAGTTGTGGAATAAAGTTGGAAAAGGTCATCACAAGTTACATTCATAAATGTGGTGAACATTATGTCAAATGTAGCGGAACTCTTCTCCCAATATACTTTGAAATACGGGATGATCCGCATAAAAAATTAAATATCTATGACTCTAGTTTCTAACTCATTAAAACATTTGTCAATACAACATCGAGTAGAGATATATTTGCAATTTCGTGAGACTGCATAGACTACATAGGTGACAAGTAGGTGTGTCATTAATGCTTTTTGAGCATCACATTTCATGTGTTATATGAGGTCTTATTGGGACATATTATATACCACATTGAAGATATTGGAATGTAGTTTCCAACTCTCTTAACCGTTCATTCATACGACATTCAGATAAAAATATATAAGCATTGGAAGAAGGGCCAATGGTAGGGTGTCATGCTAGCACCTCTTTGACTTTTCAAAAGTTGATATATCTATGGGTTTTAAATAGTATTTCTATTCATTTTAATAGAAAACGACGAGATAAACCCCATAAAATTTTCCTTAATCTATATATAAGGGTTTTAAAGAAGATTAATATCCCATGTACAAAATCAAGAAGCGATAACATTAGAACGATCTCTACGACGTATGTATCCCTATGCCACGTCTCTTTCCCTTTTTAGTTTGAGTTTTGGAAGGTGCTTCATAGTTAAGAAAATGTCTACTTTCTAAATTTAATCTTTTAAATATCAATAAAGGTTGATAAATTCATTTTCTACTAGTTAGAACTCACGGGACGGAGACCGGGAGTCGTGAGTTCGATTTATTTCACTTTTAGTGGAGGACTATTATGTAGTCCATTCATGTTGGCCTATTGTGATGCTTATTTATCGATTTTATAAGGATGAAGGGCATGGAGAAACGCCACATGTGGTAGGGTAGTAGGATGGTCTCTCGTCGTTGCAATTTCAGGCTAATTGATAAGTTGTTGATTGGGTGTGTTATGATATATTTGGGGTTTTTGTTGTATTGAAGGTACCAAATTGTAGTTGGGTTATTTTTGTGTTGCTGATTGTTTTTTGTTTGTATCTTGCCTATAGTACGCTTGAGGGACTGGTAAAATCAGGGTAAATGCTGCCCGTTTTATTTTAGAATCGAGTTATTGCTTGAGATACGTGATATACTAGCGCCATATATGTTGTATGTGTATTTCTTTGTATAGGGTTTGCAATCTAGTTGTCTTAAGGTTGTTGTTGAGTTGCATTGACTACTTCAGGTATGTTAAGTCTATCCCTTCTTTTCTTTTGGCATGATGCATATGATACAAATGAAACGAGCAAACGCGCAACTTTCATAAATGACTCTATTCATAGAAGTAATAGGGGTGCCTATGTTCTTCATTTTCCATGTGTCCTATTATTATATCCTCTGTTTGTGGTTCCTAGAAAATACGTAAGATGATAAAGTTTATCCGAAGGCATATTGATCTTATGACATTCCGAGAGATCTTATTGACTTACTTCATATGCATTTCATTCAGTTATACATGTACATTGACCTATGTATATGTGGTATGGAAAAAGGTTACGGAGTTATATACGCACCACCACCTGATCATCTAATATACGTTTATGATTTTGCCCACAAAAACGCGAGATGATATGATGGGATGCCTTCGGAAGCTTGATGATGTTATGTATGCACATACCTATGCATGATATGACATTTATATGCATATTAATGGCATTATAAATGTTTCATGATTCACAGAGTTATTCAGACTTACATGTTAAGTTCCTTACTCCATGTTTCTTTCATGTATTTATATGCTGCTTACATGCCTTACATACTCGGTAATTTATTTGTACTGACGTCCCCTTTGCCTAGGGACGCTGTGTTTCATGCTCGCAGGTTCCAATAGAAAGGTTGACAGTCCTCTACTGGGATATCAGCTTAACATAAGGTATTGGTTCACTACACTAGATCCGGAGTGCCTATTTGGTCAGTATGCTTTGGACTTCTATTGATCGGTATGGCGGGGCCCTATCCTTAACTTTATGACTTTCATGTATTCTTAGATTTTTGTAGATAGATATCATGTGTATGAATGCTTTTATGGCCTTGTCGGCCTATGTTTTGAATGTACAAATGATCATGTCAGTCTTGTTGGCTCATGTGTCATATGTATAAGTTTCTATGTTATGGTGGGTCCTCCTACATCTACTATTCCCTTATGTTTTATTCTGGTTATCTTATGACGTCCCTTATGGAGCATTCTCCGATGATGGTGTGATAAGAAAGATATGTTACGTTGGTACTCGATTGACTAAGGCACCGGGTTCCCATCGCGGTTCTCCAATTTGGGTCGTGTCAAAAGTGGTATCAGAGCAGTTCTATCCTAGGAAATCTACAAGTCGTGTCTAGTATAGTCTTGTTTATGGGTGTGATGTGCACAACACTTATAGCCGGGAGGCTATAGGAAATTTAGGATTTTCACTCTTTCTTCTTACTCTAGATCGTGTGGCAGATCTCAAGTGTAAGAACTCAAACTCCTAAATTATATTTTATTCGTAATATAATGATACCTACATCCAAAAAGACAGTTGATAAGAGATTGAATATGGTTGTGGAAGAGTTTAGTCAGAGGAACTCAATTGTTCATCATGCTTATGATGAGTAAATGTAAAGTCTTCAGTATATTATGCGTGTAAGCTTCTTGATAAGGAGACCTAAGGAATGAATATCGATCTTCTCATATGGTAAAAAGCAACAAGAGAATCAGAAGGTAGATACAAGTTTCAACAAGTATAAGAAGCAAGGTGAAGATGGGTATGAGGTACCCATTTAGTGAAGATTATCAGTATTTACAATTTAGTCAGAAACATATAAGCATTCTGAGTTACTTTCAACAGTAATAGAGATATATACAATTGGCCACCCCCGCCTTAGTAATGCCCTGTGAGAGCTAACAAATATAGTTTAAGAGAAAAATGGGATATCTGGATCCAGTTGGGGTTAGAGCAACCCAAAATGGTGCATGGATTGTTATCATTAGCTAACATTTACAAAGGATAGTGCAAATGTTGTAATAGAACTCCTTGTGAGACACCCAGATGGTGCACTCTAGAATAGAACAGTTAGATATGAATATTAGAATGTTCAGAAATATCAGAAGATAGGAAGTGGAATACTAGAAGGGATAAATATTTACCTTAGTATGAATCCTGCCCCTAGGAAGAAAAAGAGAATGTTAGGCGACCCGAAGAGTCAACGAGATGAAGCAAGGGGAGATAAAAGTGAAAGAATGTTTTGTTGAAGTTTTCAAAATAAAGTGATATATAGAAATATTTGATGGAGTATAAGAAGAGAGTAAATGAAGTATCATGAGTAAGATGTGATAAATGGGTGATAACGGTAAATTGAAATGTGAAAGGATTACAAAGTCTATGTTCATGTGAAGGAAAAGACAAGAGGTGACAGGCCTTGAGACAATAAAAGAGTATAAGCCATAAAATCTTATCTCCATTTTGAGAAATATGTTGGTGACTCGAACGTGATTACCAGAAGAACCGGAGTAATAAAAATCAGTATGGGATAGTGAACTAGACAAATTGAACATTAAATAGGGGCCGAATGATTTTATGATAGAATGGACAATAATGAAATAACCTTTAAAATTCATTCAGGAAGACGCTTCCCTAAAACAAGCGTTATGAGCAGAGTTATTCTTAAAGGACTAAGTGTTCCAGTTACACTAGGTGTCACCCTTATGCATAGGGGATTTTGTTATCCTTGGTACTGAAGAGTTACCGCAAGGCGAGTATGATGTAAGTGAACTTGAAAAAAAATGCCAAAGATGTAGAGGTAACTATGGAATAGGAAAGGAAGAATGTGGTAAAAGGGCAAAAGGATTGAGATTGCATTTATTCAGATCGTACATATATGTGACAACGCCAAAAAATTATGCAAGCACGATGCCAGCGAGAGGAAGTAAGGGCTCCCGTGCTAGATGGTATTGATAAAGAAGTGTGAATGAACACTTGATACATCAGGAGACAGTTCGAGAGGTAAGTTAAGACAAAGTACATATATCAAGAGAGATTACGCAGAATATAGATGTGAGAATGGACCAACCAGTAGTTAGTAGTAGAATCAAGATGAACCTAGTTATAGCTAGACAAGAGGATACAGGAAAATCAGTGGATCGTGCAAGATAAACATATTGACTCCAACGTAGTGAATTTAGTCTCGCATATAAGACATCATGATCCTTGAGAAATATTCAAATAGGAGTTGGGGTGATTAAAGGTACCGTATAAGTGTCACGGAAAAAAAAAAGAGTGCCACTGGGAAGACAGTCAAAACTTTCAGTTTATAAGCAAACCTACGAGCATAAGGACGCTGAATTAAGTAATTAAGGATAATTACAGTCGAATAAGAACAACAAAAATTCTTTTGGGTATACGATGTAATAAGCTCGCAGCTTTAAAGGAGTCAAAGGGTCTCCCCTAAGTACTACAGAGAAAGACTAGCTGGAGAAATAAGGAAGAAGGCTTTAACTTAAGCATAATGACATAAAGAGGAAATGGTCTTGTAGTAGGAGTCTCACTACAACATTGTATGCATTCCATAAGAAAGTGGCACCTATCATTGCTAATGAACGCGAAGAAAAAAAAAAGTTGTTAATTGAGATCATATGAGTTAACGGATATTCTAGTATCCATAGGCAATGAGATAAGCCATGTATTCATGCAAAAAGTGGAAGAACGACTAGAAAAGTAATTGCTTATGTTTAAAGACAATTGAGAAGGCACGAAAGAAAATCTATGGTGCTAGCAAGATAAAGGAAGGTTTCGAGTAGTATAAATAGATAGGTGTAGGTCGCAAGGTAAAGTATCATATAGCGACAAGGTTTTAGGTAGATAAGAGTAAGGATATGAAAAGGTGAGTGAGAAGGTGACGAGAATATGTAAGTCCTCGATATTAAACCCATAAAAACAAGGGAGCTAATAGTTTTCGTAAGTAATAGAAATCTTGGTACAACCTGAATGAACTTAGAGGAGTCTAAGACTAGGAGCAATTAGAATAGATGAAGTGCTGACATGGAAGAAGAATAATGGTGTAATTGTGATAGATAAGAGGATGAAATTTAGGCCCTTGATTGAGTAATGATTCAAAGAGAAGAGTTTTCATGAATTGTGCGGTATTAGAATACCCCCATAAGATGAATCACGTAGGGATGCTATGAAATACATTTATTGAAGTATAGTATCGTCCTTGGGTAGATCTAGAAAATAACTTGAGATGTTCCCCGATGAGATGTGAACCCTAGTGATAATGTTATCAATGGTAGATGATGTATAAGAAATTCCACAGCATGAGAGGAGATTATGATGTCATTCTTTATAACGATAATAAGGAAACATTAAAGGACTTAGATTTAGACTATTAGGATAAACAATGAGATAGTTACTTGGAGTTGGGTAGTAGACCCAGGTAATAATAAACCGAAGCAAGAGTTATGGTATAGTATGACCTACCCAGTTGTAGTAAAGCTATAAGCATAGATAGTCAAGGCTATGAAACAAGATATAGCAATAGTCACAAGTTCGACAAAGTACCAAGCGAAGGACCTTAGTACACTTATAGATTTCCGTAGGGACAGCTTGTCAAATATTTGTATATTTTCACAAAGTGAATCCTAGAGATTGGCTAAAATATGGAGGAAAAATGGAAGAAGATTCGCATCCATGCACATACAAGGCCAGAGTCTTACAGGCTGCATACAGAACGTAGCAACAGTTACCTGATTGGAAGAATTTCGATCACAAGTCGTGGTTTTTGAAAGAGTCCTAAAGTAGGGCATGCCCTGGCCTTTAGATTTATTCACAGAAAAACTTGCCTAGATGGAAATGAAAATTTTAAAGTATTCACAAGATCTATAGGTTATGATATTGATAAGAGCATCAGTCAACATTCGAGGAAGAATGTTCCATGGGGGGTGGAGGGGGGGAGGGGGGGGAATGATGTTACGCCCCATATTTCGTACATGAGAGTACATCATAAGTCAATTGATGTAAGCTTAAAAATGAGATCTCCTTTGAAAGTAAATTAAGTAAGTTAATCAATTTACCCTTAAGATCATGTGTTATTTTAGGCTTATGATAGTCGTGTGTTACGTTTTGATGTCAAGGTAGTTGTGGAACAAAAATTGGCAAAGGTCATCACAAGTTACATTCATAAATGTGCTGAACATTAGCTCAAATGTACCTAAACTCTTCTCCCAATATAATTTGAAATACAGGATGCTCCAGATACCAAATTAAATATCTACGAGTATAGTTTCTGTATAATTAAACATTTTTGTCAATACGAAATTGGAGTAGAGATATATTTGCAGTTTCGCGAGACTGCGCAAACTACATAAGCGACATGTAGGTGTGTCACTAAAGCTTTTTGAGAAATACATTTCGTGTGTTATATGAGGTTATTTTGGGACATATTATATACCATATTTAAGGTATTGTAATTTACTTTCCAACACTCTTAACCTTTCGTTCATACGACATATGGATAAAATGATATAAGCGTCAGAAGAAGGGCCAATGCTAGGGTGCTATGCTAGAACCTCTTTCACTTTTAAAAAGTTGATATATATAGGTTTTAAATAGTCTTTCTCTTCATTTTTCACATAAAAGACTAGAGATCCCCCATAATCTTTCCCTTAATCTATCTACATGGGTTTCCAAGAAGATTAACATCCCGCGCATGAAATCAAGAAGCGATAACATTAGAACGATCTCTACGATGTAAGTATCGATGTACCACATCTCTTTTCCTTAGTAGTTTGAGTTTTGGAAGGTCAATCATAGTCAATAAAACGTCTAATATATGTATGTAAGCTTTAAATATCAATGAAGGTTGATAAATTCGTTTCCTACTAGTTAGAACTCACAGGACGATGATCGGAAGTTGTGAGTTCGATTTATTTCACTTTTAGTGGACTATTTTGTAGTCCACTCGTGTTGGCCTATTGTGTTTCTTATTTATGGATTTTGGAAGGATGAAGAGCATGGAGAAATGCCACATGTGGTAAGGTAGTATTCTGGTCGCTCGTCATTGCAGTTTCAAGCTAATTGATTACTTGTTGATTGGGCTTGTTATGGTATATTTGGGGTTTTTGTTGTATTGAAGGTATCAAGTTGTAGTTGGGTTGTTTTTGAGTTGCTGAATGTATTGTGTTTGTATCTCGCCTATAGTAGGCTTGGGGGATCAGTAAAACAGGGGGAAACACTGAGAGTTTTGTTTTAGAATCGAGTTATCGTTTGAGATACGTGATATACTAGCTCCGTCTAAGTTGTACATGTATTTGTTTGTTATAGGGTTGGCACATTAGTTGTCGTATGCTTGTTGTTGAGTTGCATTGACGACTTGAGGTATGTTAAGGCTACCCCTTCTTTTCTTTTGGCATGATTCATATGATACAAATGAAACGAGCAAATACAACTTTCATAAATGACTCTATTCAGAGAAGTACTGGGGGTGCCTATGTTCTTGATTCCCCATGTGTCCTATTATTGTATCGTCTATGGGTCTCAGAAAATATGTAAGTTGATAAAGTTTATCCGAAGGAATATTAATCTTATGACATTCCAAGAGATCTTATTGACTTGCTTCATTATGCATTGCATTCATTTATACATGTACATTGATCCATGATAGATGGCGTCATATACGCGTATATTATATGTATATGGGGTATGGAAAAAGGTTACGATGTTATATGCACCACCATCTAACTGGTATACGTTGATGATTTCGCCCATAGAGGTCGAGATGATATGATGGGATTCCCTTAGAGGCTTGATGATGTTATGGGCACATATACCTATGCATGATATGACATTTATACGCATATGCATGGCATTATAGATGTTTCATTATTTAAAGAGCTATTCAGACTTACAAGTTGAGTTTTTTACTTCATGTTTCTTTGATGTCTTTATATACTGCTTTCATACCTTACATACTCGGTAATTTATTTGTATACCGACGTCCCTTTTGCTAAGGGACACTGTGTTTCATGCTCGCATGTCCCGATAGACAGGTTGAAAGTCCTCCTAGTAGGCTATCGCCTCAGCGGAAGATGTTGGTGTACTCCACCAAAGTTTCCTATTTGGTTTGTATGTTTTGGACATATATAGATCGGTATGGTGAGGCCTTGTCCCAAAATTTATGACATTTATGTATTCATAGAGGCTTATAGACATATGTCATGTGTATGAATACTTTTATGCACTTGTCGGACTTTATTTTGAGTCTACAAATGATCATGTCGGCCTTATAGGCACGTATGTCACATGTATACGTTTCTATATCATGTTTCTTCGTCCTACGTCTAGTATTCCCTTATGTCTTGTTCTGGTTATCTAGTGACACCCCTTCAGGCGCATTTTCCCATGATGGTGTGATAAAAAATATATTACGTAGGTACTCAGTAGAGTAAGGCACCGGGTGCCCGTCGCGGCTCTCCGATTAGGATCGTGACAAACAACACCTTATAATCAATACCAACACGGCTCAATGCAACAAGATCAATCATTAGTCTTCTAAAATTTCAATATTCCAACATTTCACAGTATCATTATCAATATACCACACGGAATATGCCCACGTGCTAGAGCTCAGCTAAAAAATGTGTCACACACAAGGACACTAACAATAATGAGATAACATATAAAAAGCGCACACAGATAGAGAATAGCACGCTGATAGAATATCATGACTGAAATGTAGATAACTTAGGCATGATTTCTAGTATGTATAATAGCTTATGTAGTTATAGAAGTGCATGGAAAACGGTATCAAACAATGATGATAGCAAAACAAAGCATATAATAGCCTAAAATCTACCTGGATCATGAATAACCACGGTGCACACACATATGCCCGTCACCTCACATATACGTCACCCCTAACATATCACAACTATCATAGCTAACTAAAATTTCACTCTAGCCCTCCAATCACGTAAATCCAAGCCAAAAATCATCCAAGGAAGTCAGCAATGCAATAAGAAGTGATCCCAATCCATTAAGTTTCGATCTTTGAAGAAATTTCCAAAAGTCAACTAGGGCCTGCGTGCTCGGCATCTGGAGTCTAAAAATATAATTAGTTTTTAAAGCCGAGTCCAAATGAGTCCTCGAATTCCCAGAATAAACTCTCTTAAAGTGTAGACAAACCCCCCATATTCCCGTTCAAAATTTTAGTTTGTAAGTTTACAAATCCCGAGGTAATCAATATATAAAAAACAAAGCCAAATGTAAATTCCTTACCTCTAATGTAGTAGTGAAGTTTCTCTTCAAATCCTCTTCCCGAAGTCTAGAGCTCAAAATATGAAACAATGGATAAAATCCTGAAAATGACAACATATATACTCTGTCCGGTAGTACTCATCGGTATCGCGGCCTCACAATCGCTATCGTGATTCACAAAATCCACGCTGCCTCTGATACTACTTTGCGAACGTGGCAGATCACGTAAACGGAAAGGCCAACTAGCTTCACCACTCCTCGAACTCTTGGGACCATGTGCGAACGTGAACCTCTGCCACTCGACCTCATCCAATACATCGCGAACGCTAACACATGTGCGCGAACTTGATGAACATCTCTCACAATACTCCAAAAAGTCAATAACTATACCGCGAATGCGATGTACAAATCACCAGCGACCAAAAACACCCTAATCAATCGTGAAGCTCGTTCCGCGATTGCGAAGCTCATCATATGCACCAGAAAATTAGAAATGTAAACTAAACAAAAATTGTCCAAAACTACCCTGAATCACACTCGTTCCCTACGGGACCACGTCCAATCATCGCAAAAAGTCTAAATACACTATCCAAACTTTTTCAAGGTTCAAAACACTACAAATAACATCAAAACCAAGAATCAAAGGTCAAGATCATTATCTTAACTTTCAAAGATTCCAACTTCGCCGAACTCGTTAGAATCACACTAAAACACTCTGGATCACAACTACACTTTGGACACAAGTCTCAAAAAACTAAATGAATTATCTCTAGGTCTCAAAACTATAATAGGAGTCCAATATCACCAAAGTCAACTTACAGTTAGACCTATGAACTCTCCAATTCTTAAAATATCCAACTTTCGAGAAATAGGGCCCAAAACATTTTAGGAATATCTAAATTCAATACTGAACATATTCCCAAGTCCAGAATCACCATACAAACCTATTGAATCATTTAAATCCCGATTGTGAGGTCATTTTCTGAAAAGTAAACCTTGGTCAACTCTTCCAACTTAAAACCTCCGAATTGAGAATTACTCTTCCAAACAAACTTTGAACCTCTCGATAATCAAAACTTACCATACACACAAGTCATAATGTATAACATGGACATACTAACCGTCTTAAATCGCCCAAAAAAATCAAAATCTCAAAAAGGTCGGTCGGGTCGTTACAAATTAAAATTTAATTTACCATTTCATCGCGCATATAGCCAACCTGGTAAAGAGGGCGATTACGAGGAGTGTCACCTAGTAAAAGTTCATCATATGTCTACTTTACTTTCTCTTCGCAAGCATTAACTTCTTGAGGAATGAACTCCTTGAGATTTTTCAACTCTAAATAAGGTGCTAATGATAGGCCTTCACTATTTTCTTGCTTGTTATCAACATTGCAACAAGATGCCATAATACTATCATGGAAATCTTCATGCGGATCCAACTTCAAAAGAATTCCTCTAAATTTACTGAATGTCGTGTCTTTTGACTCTAGTTTTCTTTTCCTCATATGCTTAATTGGTTATGTTCTCTTGGTATTTTCACCGCCATTTTATTGTGTAGGTTGTTCGATTGATTCTTTTTTGGCATCGTCTAACATTCATCATCAGGATGGGCAACTTCTTATTTGTTATCCTCCAGTAATTCAAATCTTTACTTTCTTTAAAATTGCACGACTCATCTATCGAAAGAGAAAACAGTGATAGAAACATGGTTCGTAATTTCCTTCTCGTATAAAAGCATGATCTTCTTTTCACGAGCCAAGTCCATGACTTTTTCCTTTAAGACAAAGCACTTCTCAAGAGGGTGACATACAAGGCGATGGTATTTCCAGTAATTTGAGTAATTGGTTTCCCAAGATTCATTTATTTGCTTCATCTTAGGAAGCTCAATGAGCATTAGCTCGAGGAATGCTTGAAATATTTTTGGTCACATCAAAATCTGCAAACAAGTACTTCTTTTTTTTGCATATCTTTTAGAATCAAATTCTCATTTGGATTATCCTATGAATAAGTTGTTTTCATATTTTTCTTCCTGCTTACCTTCTTTGTTAACTTCACATGCGATTTTGTTGACATTCATAGCTTCATTGCTTTCAGACTTAGGTACAACGTTTCTCTATTTCCTGTCTTATTTCTTATCTTGTGAGGATCGTAGACAAACAATCTTTTATTTCCAGCGAAGGCCATGTTCAACTTCATACCATGGTACGAATGACAAGTTCTTCAAATTTCCTAGGCTCGATACCTTGCAAGATATGATGAAGACCCCAAAGCATGCCTTTGACGTACATCTCAATGACATAAGCTAATCTAAGCGTATTTTTGCACTTGAGGTTTTCATTCCTCCATCAATTGATAAAATTAATAACTTGTTTATCCATTCATTGATGAGTGTTTGTAAATTCCTCCATGCCTATAGTACGTCATATGATATAACAGTGATTGATGAATATTATCTGCAGTTGATCTTAGATCGATAATTCCAGCCTCGAGGTCTGTATACCAAGTAGAGGCAATTTCCCTTTAGTGAGAAAAGAAACTTTTCACGAGGTAATCCCATAAGTCCGAACATTTTTTTATGTCTCAACAATGTTCACCACATATTGGTTTGGATTTCCTTTGCTATAAACCTATTGAATTTTTTGTGGTTGATAGCCAATAGGCATCTCCAAGCTATCAATCATTGCAGTGTAAGGCTTTACGGATGTAAGGGAGGACCTGGTAGCAACTTCATACTTGTGCTTGATAGTCGTACTGATGAACTTCTTAAGTCGGTCATAGAATTATTCTTTTAGAAGAGGCAGGGATTTCGTCAGCGGCTGCTACTTGTTTTGGGGGAATATCATTCTCATGAGCTTCTGGACTCTTTCCGAGTACATGACTGGAATCCATTTCCATCAAGCCTTCAATAATTTTGTTAACTTGTCAATTTGAGTATATTGATTTTGCATATTCTTGGTCAAGACAATAATTGATGTTGTCAAGTTAGCTAGCTCCTCCTCCGAAGGTGAAGTGTTCGTCATCATTGCTTGTATAATTATTGTAGAAGATGGACATTGGTATGGATTTTCATAATAATCCTTGTCTAGATTACGTTATTTTATATAAGTGGAGAAGATTCATTTCTTAAAGTACCATCATTTCTTCGTAGAAGAATATTTGCATCCAGAGAGGATGAGTAAAGCTAGAGTCTCCTTAGTTCTTTCGGCAGCGTGGCTTCCTCCTTTCGATGCATTTAGTAGAAGATTTTGCTCCCTTTGAGAATGAAGATCAAAAAATCGGAGTTGATATGGATGGAACATGGAATGCTTGTTGTTCCAGCAATCTCGCTTTGCTCCCTGAAACTATTCCAAGGATTCCAAATGTAACATCAACGATGGTTTCTATTTCCGCATTGAACATGGAGCTCGCATCCTTAGAAGAAGTTATCTTAGAGTTGATAATATTTTAAACCATTTCGATGTTCTTGAACTTTGATGACCGAAAAAATAAAATGAGAGGTAGATTGTGTCACTATGTGTACCAATTTGTTTGAAATAAATTTTCCATGTACGAAAATTAAACTGATAAATCTTTATACACACAATTCTATTTATTCCTTTTATTCTTCTTTCCGAAGTGTTCTACGTTATTCGAGGACATATATTTGTCGAACGTAGGAAGATGCAAACTAATCAGTTGCATCCAAGATAAGAAAGTGCCCACCAGAAGATTTTGGCAGTGGTCCAATAACATCTAATCCCTAAGAATCAAATGGCCAAGACATAATAATTGGGAGAAACACTTACGGTGGCTAATGTATAAAATTTTGCATGGAACATGCAAGCCTTGCATCTTAGAGGGAAATCCAAGAAATTTTTAACCATCGTTGGCCAATAATATCTTATCTTTTTATGTGAAAGTGGAGCTTCAATCCATATTTATGTGAATCACATACCCCAGAATGTGCTATTCCAAAGCTTGAATTGCCTCCTCTTCCCCTAAACCTCATAAGAGTACTCCCTAAAATGATCTTCTATATAAAATCTCTGTGTAGTAAAGGGGCATATTTCAATCCTTCTTGGATTTTCTTTCAATATCCAATAATTCAAGTAGGATGGGCTATCACCATTCTTCTTTTTCATCTTTAGAAACAGCAATGAGATGCTCTAGTTTATCTTTTTTTAATTTTATCCTCATCTAGCGGTGGTACTACCCATTTTTGGAAGATAGTAACTTGCATTTGACTTTGCAGAGTCAATGTTGAAGCAAGAGAAATTAAAGCATCAGCCTTCATATTTGTCTTCCTAGGAACATGGTGAATAGTCAAATCACCATCGATCCCTTCAATATTTTAGCATAATCATGATATGGGCATAATTTAGGTTTCTTGACCCCGTAACTATTTAAAAGTTTCCTGATTAGAAATTGGGAATGAACAAATACTTGCAATTGCAGCTACTTTATGTTAACTTTCATTTCAAGTCCACTTATTATCACTTGTTTTTAGCACGTTATTGTAGCATAGTTGTGTCAACATGAAGGAATAGGGTAGAACCTTTCCCTGAGAAGTGAATAATACTACGCCAGTATCGGCTCTACCACAATGTGCAGTACTACCAAGGTAAATCTTCCATGGAGGTTGAACTTCAATACCTATAACGTCTTCATTAGGTAGTTCATCAGTTAGCTCTGATCATAAGGTATCATGTATTCAAACAAGAATTCCGCCAATGCTTGTCCTTCCATGGCTTTTTGGGGAATTTATACAATATTGAATGATTAGAATTGGAGAAACCACTTTTCCAGGAGGCCACTGAGAATGGGTTTTGACATAAAAGAAAAACTTAATAAAATTTTCTTAGAGACAAGGCACACAACATGAGCTTCAAAGTAGTGCTTCAAATTTCGAATTGAGAAGATCAGCACCAAAAACAACTTTTTAATTGGATAATACTTCAGCTCATATGGTGTCATCATTCTTCTCAAGTAATAAATGGATTTTTCTTTTTGTTCACTATTCTCTTGGGCCAGTAGTGCTCCAACCAAACTTTCTTGTGTCGCAATGTATAGTATTAAGGGCTTTCCAAGTATAGGGGCTGCCAAAACTCAAGGTTTTATTAAGTATAAAGATTCTCAAAGGTATTACTACAAGCTTGGTCCTGCTTAAAAAGAACACCATTCTTCGTAAGACGACTGAACGATTGGTATTTACAGGATAAATTCAAGATGGATCTCTTAGGATAAGCTAGTTTTCTTTGCAGACTTTTCAATTCATGAATATACTGAAGCTCGATCCTCTTAAAATTTTCTTTAACGTTGTCTTGATAAATTTAAATCCCTCGACGTCGGACAATAAAACCAACGAACTATCCAGAAGTACCTTCAAAGGCACATTTCAATAAATTCATTCTAAGTTGGCATCTCCGGAGTAACTTGAATGCCATTCTTATGTCTTGCAAGTTGTCACTTCTCTTTCTTGACTTCACCATTAAATTTTCAACATACTGTTGATACCCAAATTTTTCCATATATATTTTGTAAATACATATATACTTTCAAAATAGTGCATGAGCACCAACCATCATTTTTCCATAATTTTAAAAGATTTTTAAATCAATTTATTCCCATATTTTATTGTATAAATAATCATTAATTACATCACAAATAATTTTTATGATGATTTTATCATCTAATTTCATCGTTTAATTCCATACTAAGCTTTACATATTTTGGTATTTTTTATGTATAATTATATTTGCATCTTTAGGCTATAATTGCAATATGCCGCAATAATAGTCACATATATGCATAACTACCTTATTTACACAGAAAAATGACCTTATATATTTTTATAATATTAATTATTTATTTTAAATCATTTTCATCTACAAATAACATTTTTATTATATATTAATTATTTTTTACAAATTATTTAACGGGTTTAATCAAGTATTTAACATCTAGCCTTTTTTTATATCAATTCCGGACCTAGTCTAACTCATTAACCCAACCCAATACACTAAGCCCAGTGGCCAAATACCCATACTCATCCAACCAGACCCATACCCATCCAAATTAACCCACCTGGCCTAAAATCTAATCCTAATTGTTGATCTCTCGAGATCAACAGTTCCAAAACACCGACCCGTTTTATTATACCAAACACCCCTAATCTAATTCATTTTCACCAAGCGTCGCCTCTGTATCCCCTCAAACCCCTCCTCTCCTCTCAAAACCCTAAGTCGCTATCACCCCCTTAATCCCGTCTCTGATGAGATTCCTTCCTCATATCCTTACCATAATGGCCCCTCCTCCCTACTGGCTACTCGTTTTTGGTATTACCTAATTGCTTGACCTCTTGTAAGAATCGAACCAAAACTGGTTCAAATCCTTAACATGTTGTTTATTCCGTCTGTGTTCATAACTCGTTCTTTGTAAGTACGATTATTTTTGTATCTCTCACTGGTTTATACTAGTCACGACCCCAAAACCTAACCGGCCGTGATGGCGCATATCATGGAACTAGGCTAGCCAACCATTTTAGACTATCAACATAAATATCATAATTTTTTCCCAAAAAGAAATAGCAGAATGAGATGAAACAAAATACACACTTCCCCAAAACCTGGAGTCAACTGTCATGAGCATCTAAGACTGAAAGAAAAATACAATGTACAACATAGTGGCTTGTTACAACAAAAGTCTTAGGTACAAAGACCAAAGAAACTATGATATGAGGGGAGGGAAGGAGGTGAGCTGGGGACGCTGAGCAGCTACCTCAATCCTCGAACAACTCCAACCTCGTCCGGAAGTCAACTAGTGAGATTGTCCAGTACCTGGATCTGCACACAGAGGTGCGGGTAGTAACGTGAGTACGCCAACTCAGTAAGTAATCAAAGTCACTAAAAACTTGAGTGTAGTGACGAACATTTATAAATAATGTAATTCCGTATAATGAATAACAGTGGAAATGAATAAATCAAGTCAGAAATCTACAATTCCGAATATTTCACAAAACTTTAGTTTCCATTTAACAATCTCGTATAAAGACATTTACCATCAGAAGCTTAGTGTAAAGAAGAGAGAAAATAGCATTTTCATAAATATAAGCCCCTCCGGCACGGTATCACTTACAAAAAAGCTTCTCGGGCAAGCCTCTCAGTCACTCGTGACTCCACTATCAGTATCACATGCCCTCACTTAACACTCGTACTTAGTAAGTACCATGAACACACGCAACTGCTACGGCAGGAAGCCCGCTCCACTACTATATACGTATATATTTATACTGCTACGGTGTTCAGCCCGATCCATACATATAACATACGCTGCGGCGTGCAGCCCGATCCATATAATAGTCGACTGAGCTCACTAGGGGTGTACAGACTCCTGGAAGGGCTCCTTAAGCCCAAGCGCTATATCTGTTGCGGTGTGCAGCCCGATCCAGTATTTATATTGCTGGGGCGTGCAACCCGATCCATATATATATATATAATTTATATTTTTGTGGCATGCAGCCCGACCCACATGTAATATATAACATATATATTGATGCGGTGTGCAGCCCGTCCCATAACTATCCTCACATAATCGGCTCTCGGCCTGACTCAGTCACCCGCACAAGCAACTTGGAAAAATTCATCTCAACTCACGAGACTCGGCCCAAAATACTTTTCACAGTTTTCAAAGCAGTGTGATAACAGTGAAAATAACAACAAGTAGGAAACATGACTAAGTTCATAGATATTCTATAGGGATAGTGGTAGAATAGTGTCAAAGTACCTCTGAGGGTCTAAACAAGTCGGCACAAGGCCCCAATCGTGGCTCACAGCCCATAAACAAGTATAAATTTCTAAAATGCAGGATATCATAAGGTTTCAAATCGAATGCGCAGCTTAATAGTCGCTACAGGACGGTCCAAGACACAATCCCTATCAGTGCATGCCCCCACGCTCGTCACCTACCATGTGCGTCACCTCAATTACCAAAACAATACCAAATCACAGGGTGTCACACCCTCAGGTTTAGAGTTACATTCGTTACTTACCTCAAGACAGCCCAAAATCTACTTTGTGATGCACTTGCCCTTCGAATTAGTTCCCAAATTCTCTGAATCTAACCAAAATCATATTAACATTATCAATATACGCTACCAGAACAAAACCCGATCGAAAGATATGAATTTTAACACGATTCCCGAAATTCGATCAAAACCGAACCTGGGCCCACGTCTCAAAATTCTATAAAATTGACATCACTAGAATCCTCATCCTCCCACGATTCTATATGTGATGACACGTCCGGTCGTTTTAACAATTAATGCCCTGATACCCTGCTAACTGCTTTCCCTAAGTCTATTTGTGCTAAATTGAATTGCCGGGACGTTCGGTTTTGAGTTACGGAGAGTTTTGAGACACTTAGTCCCTAAATGAGAGCTTAGGTGTTGTTAAGTTTCCCGTAGTCAGAACAGTGTGAAGACAGTCTCGAAATGGAAATCTGATGGTTTTGTTAGCTCCGTTAGGTGATTTTGGGGTTGGGAGCGTGTTTGGAATTCATTTTCGAAGTCCGTAGATCATTTAGGCTTAAAATGCCGAAGTTTGAATTTTTGAAGTTCCCAGTCTAATAGAGAGTTTTTGATCCGAGGGCCGGAATGGAATTCCAAAAGTTGTAGTAGTTCCGTCATGTCATTTGGGATGTGTGTGCAAAATTTGAGGTCGTTCGGATGAGTTTAGACGTGTTTCGGCGTCAAATGTGAATTCTAGGATTTTCCTAAGTTCCTAGGCTTGAACCTATGCATAATCGATGACTTTGATGTTATCCGACGTGTTTTTAAGGATCGACCTAGTTCAAATAGGGCATTAGGGTTTGTTGGTGGTTTTTGTTGAGGTCCCGGGGGCCTCGGGGTTGTTTCGGATGCTTAACGGGAGAAATTGGGACTTATCAAATGGGTGAACCTGACCTCTTCTGGTGTTTTTGCACCTGCGAAGGTTTTTCCGCAGGTGCCGACTCCCAGGCGCGGTAGGTTTGATCGTAGGTACAATGGAGGGGGATTTGACCAGTGGTCGCAGGTGCGACCTGGGTTCCGTAGGTGGGGGACTGCAGGCCCGACCAAACGACCGCAAGTGTGGACCCAGTGGATTTAAGTGAATTCTGCACCTGCGATGCTTTTTCCGCAGGTGCGGTAATGTGGGTACGATGATTGGGACCGCAGGTGCGAGATCCCTGTGTGTTTTATTCTAAAAATCCGACGGTTTATTTCATAAGTCTAAAAATCGTGTAAGAGCTCGGAATTGGCGATTTTCTGTGGGTTTTGAAGAGAAGGGTCATAGGTAACGTTTTCTAATCCTAATTCATTGTTAGACCATTAATACCTGTTGTTTTCTTTAGTTTAATTATCAAAAATGGGGAAGAAATAAACCATGGGAAATTGATGAACTTCCCCAAACCGAAATTCTTAGAATTTAAGGGGTTTTTGGCATCGGAATTTGATTGTTTCCGATCGAGTGAGTTCGTGAGTGAATGAGTGTCCGGAAAATATAACTTTTACCCTATTCTGAGAAGTGGGCCCAAGGGGCGTTTTAGTCATTTTACCTAATTTCGCGCCTTAGCTTTGAATTAAATAGTAGAATCAGTTGCTTGAGATGTTATTTATGATATGTAATTGAATTGTATAGATTTGGGTCATTTGGAGTCGGATACTCGTGGCAAACGTGTGGTTTCGAGTTGATTTTGAGCAGGTTCGAGGTAAGTGGCTTGTCTAACCCTGTGTGAGGGACCTTTCCCCTTGGGATGTGATATTTGGTATTTGAATGCCTTGTACGTGAGGTGACAAGCCGTACTTGTGCTAATTGTTGAAAATCCGATTTTACTTTAAATATTTAGACTGAGTTTCTTTCTTACATGTTTTATTCTATTTGAAATTATAGTCTATGTTAGCTTAAAAAATCATGCTTACTTGCCCTAAATTTCCTATTTCCTTAAGTTGCTTTAATTGTACTACGTGAAGCATGTTAGGCTAGAATTACTTGTTGCCTTATATTTTTGCACTCTAATTCTGAATGTCTTCTTGTGGTGGCTGCGTATTTACTTTTGGACTACGGGATGGTATCCCGGGAGATCCACATGCATATTTACTTTGAGACTATGGGACGGTATCCCGGGAGATATCCCCTGCATATTTACTTTCGGACTACGGGACGGTATCCCGGGAGATCCTTTGGATATATACATATGATAGACTATGGGACGGTATACTAGGAGATCCTTCGGATATACACATATGATGGACTACAAGACGGTATCCTGGTAGAGCCTTCGCATATACACATATGATGGACTACGGGACGGTATCCCTGGAGATCCTTCGGATATACACATATGATGGACTACGGAATGGTATCCCGGGAGATCTTTCAGATATACACAGATGATGGACGACGGGGCCATATCCTGGGAGATCTACTGAACAGTTGAGAAAAGTACTACAGGACGGTATCCTGGGAGATCCTCATTGTTACCCTTGTTATTAAGTTGTACATATTCCGTGTTTACTCTGTTCTTGTGTTTTTGTTATTGCCTTGTTTGACCTGTCTTATTTCACCGTTGTACTCATTATTACTGCCTTTTTTCATATTGTAAATTCCTATTATATTGTTTAACCTTAATAGGGCCGTCACCTTCCTCGTCACTACCCAACCGAGGTTAGGCTTGGCACCTCCTTAGTACCACTATGGTGTACTCATGCCCCTTCTGCGCATGGTTTTCATGTGCAGATCCAGGTACATCCACATAGGCGCACTATCCCCGAGGTTGAGAGTTCCAGCAGAGACTTCAAGGTACATCTGATTGGGCATAGAGTTGGTTCAAGATGGATTGGAGAAGGTCAAGGTGGTTCAGGATAGACTCCATACAGCCCAGTCCAGACAGAATGGTTACGCGGACCGTAAGGTTCGTGATGTTTCATATATCTTCGAAGAGCGGGATCTGCTTCGGGTTTCACCTATGATGGGCGTTATGAGATTTGAGAAAAAGGGAAGTTGAGTCCGAGGTTTATTGGCCCTTTTGAGATATTGAGGCGTGTTGGGGAGGTTGCTTATGAGCTTGCCTTACCTTCCAGCTTGGCAGGAGTTCATCCGGTATTTCATGTTTCGATGCTCCGGAGGTATCACGGTGACCCGTCTCATTTCTTGTATTTCAGCTCAGTCTAATTGGACAAGGATCTATCATATGTTGAGGAGCCTGTAGCTATATTGGATGGCAGGTCAAAAAGCTCAGGTCAAAGAACATTGCTTCAGTAAAGGTTCAGTGGAGGGGTCAGTCGGTCGAGGACGTGACTTGGGAGACCGAGTTGGATATGCGCAGCAATTACCCTAATTTTTTTCACTACTTCAGGTATGTCATTATGCTCGTTTGAGGACGAACGAATGTTTAAGTGTATGAGGATGTGACGACCCTTCCGTTCGTCTTAAGAAATAACGCCCCGATCCCCTACTAACTGCTTTCCCCAAGTCTATTTCTACTAAATTGGATTCCCGGGACGTTCGGTTTTGAGTTTCGGAGAGTTTTGGGACACTTAGTCCCTAAATGAGAGCTTAGGTGTTGGAGAGTAGCCCATAGTTTGAACAGTGTGAAGACGGCCTCGAAATGGAAATCCAATGGTTCTGTTAGCTTCGTTAGGTGATTTCGGGGTTGAGAGCGTGTTCGAAATGCATTTTGGAAGTCCGTACCTCATTTAGGCTTAAAATGCCGAAGTTTGAACTTTTGAAGTTCCCAGTCCAATAGTGAGTTTTTGATCTGAGTGTCAGAATGGAATTCCAAAAGTTGCAGTAGTTCCGTCATGTCATTTGGGATGTCTGTGAAAAATTTGAGGTCATTCGGATGAGTTTAGACGTGTTTCGGCGTCGGATGTGAGTTCTAGGATTTTCGTAAGTTCCTAGGCTTGAACCTATGCATAATTGATGATTTTGATGTTATGAGACATGTTTTTAAGGCTCGACCTAGTTCAAATAAGACATTAGGGTTGGTTGGTGGTTTTGGTTGAGGTCCCGGGGGCCTCGGGGTTGTTTCGGATGCTTAACGGCAGAAATTGGGATTTATTAAATAGCTGAACCACACCTCTTCTGGTGTTTTCACACCTGCGAACATTTTCCGGCAGGTGCGGACTTGCAGGCGCGGTAGGTTTGATCGCAGGTGCGATGGAGGGGGATTTGGCCAGTGTTCGCAGGTGCGACCTAGGTTCTGCAGGTGCGGGACCGAAGGTGCGACCAAACGACCACAGGTGCGGCCCCAGTGGACTTAAGTGAATTCCGCACCTGTGATGCTTTTTTCCGCAGGTGCGGTAATCGGGACCGCAGGTGCGAGATCCCTGTGTGTTTTATTCCAAAAATCTGAGGGTTTATTTCATAAGTCTAAAATTTGTGTAAGAGCTCGAGAATTGGCGATTTTCTGTGGGTTTTGAAGAGAAGGATCATAGGTAACATTTTCTAATCCTAATTTATTATTAGACCATTAATCCCCGTTGTTTTATTTAGTTTAATTATCAAAAATGGGGGAGAAAAAAATCATGGGAAATTGATGTCCCCAAACCGAAATTCTGAGAATTTAAGTGTTGTTTGGCATCAAATTTAGATTGTTTCTGGTCGAGTGAGTTCGTGAGTTAATGGGTGTCCGGAAAATATAACTTTTACCTGATTCCGAGACGTGGGATCGAGGGACGTTCTGGTTATCTTACCTAATTTGGAGCCTTAGCTTTGAATTAAATAGTAGAATCAGTTTCTTGGGATGTTATTTACGATATGTAATTGAATTGTATAGATTTGGGTCATTTGGAGTCGGATACTCGTGGCATACGTGTGGTTTCGAGTTGATTTTGAGCCGGTTCGAGGTAAGTGGCTTTTCTAACCTTATGTGGGGAACTTGCCCCTTAGGATGTGATATTTGGTAATTAAATGCCTTGTACGGGAGGTGACGAGCGCGTACTTGTGCTAATTGTTGAAAATCCGATTTTACTTTAAATATTTAGATTGACTTTCTTTCTTACCTGTTTTATTCTATTTGCAATTACAGTCTATTTTAGCTTAGAAAATCATGCTTAGTTTCCCTAAATTGCCTATTTTCTTAAAATGCTTTAATTGTACTACGTGAAGTATGTTAGCCTAGAATTACTTGTTGCCTTGTATTTTTGCACTCTAGTACGGAATATCTTCTTGTTGTGGATGCGTATTTACTTTGGGACTACGGGATGGTATCCCAGGAGATCCCCCAGCATATTTACTTTGGGACTACGGGACGATATCCTGTGAGATCCCCCTGTATATTTACTTTAGGACTACGGGTCGGTATCCTGGGAGATCCCCTTGCATATTTACTTTGGGACTACGGGACGGTATCCCGGGAGATCCTTAGGATATACACATACGATGGACTACGAGGTGGTATCCCGGGATATCCTTCGGATATACACATATGATGGGTTACGGGACGGTATACCGGGAGATGCTTCGGATATACACATATGATGGACTACGGGACAGTTTCCCAGGAGATCCTTCGGATATACACATATGATGGACTACGGGACGGTATCCCCGGAGATCCTTCAGATATACACATATGATGGACTACGGGACAGTATCCCAGGAGATCCTTCGGATATACACATATGATGGACTACGGCATAGTATCCCGGGAGAACCATTGAACAGTTGAGAAAAGGACTACAGGACGGTATCCCAGGAGATCCTCATTGCTACCCTTGTTATTGAGTTGTACATATTCCGTGTTTACTCAGTTCTTGTGTTTTTGTTATTGCCTTGTTTGACCTGTCTTATTTCACCGTTGTACTCATTATTAATGCCTGTTTTCGTACTGTAAATTCCTATTATATTGTTTAACCTCAGTAGGGCCCTGACCTTCCTCGTCACTACCCGACCGAGGTTAGGTTTGGCAGTTACTGAGTACTGCTGTGATGTACTCCTGCCCCTTCTGCGCATGTTTTTTATGTGCAGATCTAGGTACCTCCACCCAAGCGCACTATCCCCGAAGTTGGGAGTTCTAGCAGAGACTTCGAGGTACATCTGCCGCGTCCGCAGACCAGGAGTCTCTATCTTATTCCAGCTTTAGTGGAAAGCTTTTCCTTCCTTTCAGTTTTTTAGACATTCTGGGGTTAGAGTCGTGTATTACATTTCCGTTAGCCTGTGTTTCCTGTGTGTTTCAGGGTTTTGGGGTGTTATTGTAAACTTACGCATTATTTTTGAGTTGTATATGCCGAGCAACATTTATATACAGTCTTTCTTTTAGATTGTTCAGTTTTTACTTAATTATTCTGCATTTTAGGCTTACCTAGTTATAGGTACTAGGTGCCATCACGACATGTTCACGGAGGGTGAACTGGGGTCAAGACACTATACATACCAAAAACACCTCAATCGGACCACAATTGCCCACTCAAATCACCAAAAGAATTTTCAAATCTATCCTCCCATTCTTCCCAACTTTCCTACTCAAATTCTTCAAATTTCAAGCCTAATCCATAACAAAATAACATAAAAACGAGTTTTACAATCTGGGAACGTACCTCCACTGAAGACCTTCGAATTCCCCCTTCAATTTTCTCTCAAACAAGCTCAACCCGCATGCAAAAATGGAGGAAATGACCCAAATTTCGCGGAGGAACATATTTATATTTTTTGACCAATTATTCCGCACTTGCGGTCCCAGGTGCGCACCTGCAAAAACCCACTAACAGTCTGATTCTTGCACCTACGAGTCCTTTTCCACACTTGTGGCCCATGCTTTTCACATGCGGATTCCTCCTGCGTGGCCAATACTTGCACCTGCGCAAGATCCTTCGCACCTGCGGCTCCCATCAGCAGGTGTGGCCACACCAGAAGATTCACACCAGCAGCTACTTGCTGCAAATTTCCTAAGTTCCAACATCTGCTAATCATCCGAAATCAACCCCAAGCCCCTCGGGGCCCCAACCAAACATACCAACACACCCCATAACATCATTCAAACTTAGTTGAGCCTTCCAAACACCAAAAACAACACAAAAACACTAAAATTACATCAAATTCAAACCTATGAACTTTGAAACTTCCAAATCTCGCCAATGATATCGCAACCAACCAAAACACATCCGATTGACTTGAAAATTTGCAGCCATATCCAAAATGACATTATGAACCTGCTATAGTTACCGAAATTCCATTCCGACCCCTATAGCCTATTTTCAACCGCCGACAAGATATCGCCAAAAACTAACCTTCGCCAATTGAAGCCAAACTCTACACCGGAAATCAAAACTTAATTCCGAACACACTCCTAAGTCCCAAATCACCTAACAAAACTATCCAAGTCATAAAATCCACATTTCGAGGTCGTTTACCAATAAGTCAACTCTCAGCTGACTTTTTCGACTATCAAGAAAATTTAAGAGACTAAGTGTGTCAGTTCTCACCAAGACCACTCCGAACCTAAACAAACAGGCCCAACACAACATAAATAGGCTAAGAGATATGCGATAAAGCAGAAACAGGGGAAACGAGACTAATCTCACGGAACGACCGTCCGGGTCGTTACATTCTCCCATCTTAAACAAACGTTCATCCTTGAATGGGTCTAGAAATATACCTGGAGTCTCGAATAAGTGAGGATATCTTCTCCGCATCTCCCGCTCGGTCTCCCAGGTGGCATCCTCCACCGGCTTTCCTCTCCACTGAACCTTCACTGAAGCTATATCCTGAGACCTCAACTTTCAGACCCGACGACCCTAAATAGCCAGTGACTCTATCTCATATGACATATCACCTTGGAGTTGAACCGTGCTGAAGTCCAACTCATGAGATGGGTCACCAAAATACTTCTGGTGCATCGAAACATGGAAAACCGGATGAATACTCGATAAGCTGGGAGGAAAGGAAAGTCTATAAGACACCTCCCCAATCCTCTGAAGCACCTCAAATGGCCCAATGAACATGGGACTCATCTTTCCTCTCTTCCCAAACCTCATAACACCCTTCATGGGTGATACCTTCAACAACACCTTATCCCGAACCATGAAAGACACATCCCGGACCATCCGGTACGCATAGCTCTTCTGCCTAGACTACACAGTGCAAAGCCGCTCCTGAATCAACTTCACCTTACCCAATGCATCCTGAACCAGGTCTATTCCCAATAGCCTAGCCTCGCTCGGCTCAAACCAACCAACCGAAGATCTGCACCTCCTACCATATAAAGCCTCATACGGAGCCATCTAGATACTCGAATGATAACTATTATTATATGCAAACTCTGCGAGTGGCAGAAACTTGTCCCATGAACTCCCAAAATCAATCACACATGCACCCAACATATCCTCCAAAACCTGAATAGTAAGCTTTGACTACCCGTCGGTCTGAGGATGAAACGCTGTGCTCAACTCGACCTGAGTACCCAACTCTCTCTGTACGGTTCTCCAAAACTGAGATGTGAACTAAGTACCTCTGTTATAAATGATAGAAACTGGAACACCATGCAATCTAACAATCTCCCTGATATAAATCTCAGCTAACCACTCCAAAGAATAAGTAGTACCAACAGGAATGAAGTGCGCGGACTTGGTCAGCCGATCCATAATAACCCATATAGCATCAAACCTCCTCGAAATTCGTGAGAGTCCAAATACGAAGTCCATGGTGATTCGCTTCCACTTCCACTCTGGATTATCAAATCTTTGAAGCAATCCACCTGGTCTCTGGTGCTCATACTTGACATGCTGACAGTTGAGACACCGAGCAACAAATTAAACAATATCTCTCTTCATCCGCCTCCACCAATAGAGTTTTCTCATATCCTGATACATCTTTGCGGAACCCGGATGGATGGAATACCGAAAACTATGGGGCTCAGCTAGAATCAAATCTTGAAGACCATCCACATTGCGCACGCAAATCTGGCCCTGCATCCTCATGACCCCATCATCACCGATAACCACATCCCTGACATCACCGTGATGGACCTGTCATGAAGAAAAAGTAAATGTGGATCATCATACTGGCGTGCTCTAATCTGATCATAAATAGAAGACCTGGAGGCTACACAAGCCAATACCCGCGACGGCTCTGATACCAACGTATCAGGACCCCAAAACCTAAACGGTCATGATGGCGCCTATCATGGAACTAGGCTAGCCAACCATTTCAGACTATCAACATAAATATCATAAATGTTTTCCTAAAAAAATTAGCAGAATGAGATGAAACAAAATACACACTTCCCAAAAACCTGGAGTCAACTGTCATGAGCATCTAAGACTGAAAGAAAAATACAATGTACAACATAATGGCTTGGTACAACAAAAGTCTGAGGTATAAAGACAAAAGAAACTATGATCTGAGGGGAGGAAAGGAGGTGAGCTGGGGACGCTGAGAAGCTACCTCAATCCTTGAACAAATCTAAGCTCGTCCTGAAGTCAACTAATGAGATGGTCCAGTACCTGGATCTGCACACAGAGGTGCAGGGAGTGACGTGAGTACGCCAACTCAGTAAGTAATCAAAGTAACTAAAAACTTGAGTGTAGTGACGAACATTTATAAATCATGTAATTCCATATAATGAATAACAGTGGAAATGAATAAATCAAGTTAGAAATCTACAATTCTTAATATTTCGCAAAACTCTAGTTTCAATTTTAAATCTCGTATAAAAATATTTACCATCAGAGGCTCAGTGTAAAGAAGAGTGAAAACAACATTTTCATAAATATAAGCCCCTCGGGTACAGTATCACTCACAATTAAGCCTCTCGGGCAAGCCTCTCAGTCGCTCGTGACTCCACCATCAGTATCACATGCCCTCACTTAACACTCATACTCAGTAAGTACCATGAACACATGCAACTGCTACGGCGGACAGCCCGCTCCACTACTATATACATATATATATTTATACTGTTGCGGCGTGCAGCCCGATCCATATCATAATCGGTTGCGCTCACTGGGGGGTACAGACTCCTGGAGGGGCACCTTCAGCCCAAGAGCTATATCTGATGTGGCCTGTAGCCTGATCCATATATAAGATATATTGTTGTGGCGTGTATCCCAGTCCATAAATATATATGTATATATATATAATATATGTTGTTGTGACGCGCAGCACGACCATGTAACGACCCGGTTGGTCGTTACATAGATCTTGCATTATAATTATTGTTATTGCCTTGTCATAGGTTGGTTATACTGTTTATGATGTGTTAGTATTGGTAGGCTCGGAATCGAAATGTTTGTAGTGAGAATTTAGTCACTTAGTCGTTAAGAATAGACTTAAAGTGGGAGAAGTCAACTGAGAGTTGAGTTATTGGTAAACGAACTCGAAATGCGGATTTTATGGCTCGGGTAGCTTCGTTAGGTGATTTGGAACTTAGAAGTTTGTTCGGAATGTAGTTTTGAGGTCCGGTGTAGAATTAGGCTTGAATTGGCGAAAGTTAGTTTTTGGCGATTTCCGGTCGGTAGTGCAAAATAGGCTATCGGGGTCGGAATGGAATTCCAAAAATTGGAGCAGGTTCGTAGCATCATTCTGTATGTGCGTGCAAGTTTTCATATCATTCAGATGAGGTTTGGGTAGTATCGGCATCATTGGTGATTTTCAGAAGTTTGAATATCTTTAGGCTTGAATCATGGGTTGATTTGGTGTTTCGATATTATTTTAAGGGTTCCGAAAGTTTGAATAAGTCTGGGTGATCATTTATGAGTTGTTTATATCTTTGGTTGGGTCCCGAGAGCTTCGGGTTGAGTTCGAATGAGTGACGGCATGATTTTTGGCATTTTGGAGTTTCTGCTGGGAAACTTTCTGGTGTTTCCGCACCTGCGGATGGCGAACCGCTGGTGCGAGCCCCCAGAAGCAGACAAGACTCCACAGATGCGGAAGTTGGCTGGTTCAGCAAAGGTTGCAGGTGCTATACTTGGACCGTAGGTGCGAGAAAAGAACCGCAGGTGCGAGAAAAGAACCGCAGGTGCGGTCATTGCTGGGCAGAACCTATAAAAAGTACCCTTAGCGAATTTTGGCCATTCCTTTCACCATTGTAATTCGAGTTTGAAGCTTTCGAAGGCTTTTGAAGAGAGTAAATCATTGTTCTTCATCGAGGTAAGGATTTTTGACACTAAAACTCGATTATATGTGATTAAGGATCAAATTACCATCATTTAATTTATGAAAATCAGTAGAAAAAGATGGAATTAGGGCTTGAGATTATGAGACCGTTAGGGGATGATGGGGTCAAACGAACTCCTATTTTAGAGTTTTTTATATTTACGGACTCGTGAGATGATGAAGAACATTTTGGTATAAAACTTGTTAAGTTTCGAGAAGCGAGACCGGGGGTCAGGTTTTTGCTCATTTCGGGTTTTGTGCTAAAATTGGTATTTTTAAATTGGAATTCATTTCATTAGCATAATTTGATGAAAAAGATCTAATCTTTGTAGATTTGGAGAACTCGGAAGTTGATTCGAGAGGCAAGCGGGTTGTAGAGTAGGTTTTTGGGCTAGTTTGAGGTAAGTAATGTCTTTAAATCCTGTCATGAGGGTATGAAACCCCGGGCTTTACATTCGTTCACGGATTTGGAGTGACACACACACTGGATGACGAATGTGGGGCGTGCAAGAATTGGTAATTTGGAAAATGTATCTTTTTAGGCAACAATTGAGTTGAGAAATCGCTTTTAAAGCATACGGTTATTAATATTACTATGTTTTGTTATACTTGGGTTGTAAGCCGTGTTTGGGGCCTAGTGTCGTTTTGTTTTAACCCCTTAAGGGATTTTTTACTAATATTCCTCACTTTGAAACTATGATGTTACACTCAGTCATGCTTGTGAAATTGTTGACACTCTTATTTGATAATATTACTATTTCTTGAAATGAGATACTATTTTGGGTCGAGAACCCTGTTTTATTTATGGCCCGAATGGCATGCTGAGAATGTCTGACTGAGTGAGGCCGAGGGCCAATATTGTGAGGATGATGTGATATGAGAGAGATTGAGTGCC
Source organism: Nicotiana paniculata (assembly GCA_005239505.1). NCBI lineage: Eukaryota > Viridiplantae > Streptophyta > Magnoliopsida > Solanales > Solanaceae > Nicotiana > Nicotiana paniculata. The sequence continues at coordinate 192,520 of ML313436.1, forward strand.
TGAGAGTGATTTATGCCATGATTTGGCTTGTTTATAGTGTTTGGGTTGTAGGAGCCCCTCCGGAGTCTACACACACCCCCAGTGAGCGTAGGTACCTACTGAGTGTGAGTGCCGAGTGATGAGTGATTGGGAGGAATGAGTGATAGTGAGGTTGCCCAAGGGGCTGATACTGAGTGATGTTGAGGTGCTGAGGGAAATTGTTACGAGTGATGATTATAGCCCGAGGGGAAGTTTTATGATGATATTTTACTGAGTTTTGACTATGATTCACTTCATTTTTTAAACTGATATTACTGTGAGTTTTACAGAGAAATATTGAAAATATACTTGTTTCGAAAGGATTTTATGGAAACTGGTTTTTGAACTTATGTATACTGTATGGAGACTTCATGTTTTACTATTTTGTGGATTGGTGTTTTGTGATGTGTGTTCATATAATTCAGACTGTGATCTATTTTCATTATTACTGAGTTGGCGTACTCATAATTACTCCCTGAACTTTTGTGTGCAGATCCAGGTACTGATTCAGAGCAATAGTCGTCCGAGCTGGTTGTCATCAACATTTGGGATTTCGAGGTAGCTGTCCAGCATCCGCAAATTCTCCACTTCCCTTCTTCATTTAGTACTTAGTATATGATTCATAGATATTATTATGACACTAGCAGTGTTAGTTTGTTCTTAGATGCTCGTGATCAGTTGACTCTAGTCTTGGGAGATTTGTTTAGACTGTTAGATTATTATTGCGGCGTAAAGACTTAAAGAAATTATTTTATACTCTGTTTGCTGCTTATTATTGGTTTTCGAAATATTATAGTAGATCAAACGTGTAGTTATGTGATGGTTGGCTAGCCTAGTTCCACGATAGGCGCCATCATGACCTGTTAGGATTTGGGGTCGTGACACGTTGGTATCAGAGCTCTAGGTTACATAGGACTCAACGATCATGAGCAGGTTTAATAGTCTTGAGGATCGGTACGAAGACGTCTATACTTATCTTCGAGAGGCTATAGAACTCCTAGGAAAAATCTCATTTTCTTGAACTCTTTCGTGCCATTCTATTGGTTCTTGAAATCTAAACTACTGTTGTTTCATTCTCTCACAGATGGTGAGGACACGCACTACCGATCAGGATGACCAGACACTAGCCAGACCCACAAGGGGCCGAGGCCGTGGTGGAGTTAGAGACCAGCCCGCGCAGCAGCCGGGACAGTGCCACAGGATACCTCTATCATTCAGGATCAGGTTCCTGTCGAGGGTGCTCCAGCGGGACAGGCTCAGGCACCGACAGTGCCTATTGTTATTCCAGGTCTTCAGGAGACCCTAGCTCAGATATTGATGGTGTGTACCAGTTTGGCCCAGGTAGTTGCTATGTCTACTACTGCCACTGCAGCTCAGGTCGGGGGAGTCTTTCAGACTCCAGCTGCCCGAATACCTGAGCAGCCTGTACAGGGTATTCAGGCACCGGAGGTAGTCCCAGCCCGGCTGGTTGCCCTAGTTTAGGACTATGTGGTTGCAGCTATGCCCGAGAATGAGCAGCGTAGGCTGGAGAGGTTCGGTAGACTTCATCCTCCGACTTTCAGCGGCACATAGGGTGAGGATGCTCAAGGTTTTCTGGATAAATTCCAGAGGATACTACGTACTGCGGGTATTTTGGAGACTAGTGGGGTCTTGTTTGCTACATTTCAATTTGCTGGTGCTGCTTTCACTTGGTGGGGGGCATTTGAGAGGCGTAGGCTGGTTGGTTCAGCATCACTCACTTAGCAGCAGTTCTCCACGATCTTTTTGGAGAAGTATGTCCCTCGGTCCCATAGAGCGGAGCATCGCAGGCAGTTTGAGCAGCTGCGCTAGGGAGAGTTGTCAGTTACTCAGTACGAGGTGAGGTTTTCCGAGTTGGCTAGACATGTTTCTACTTTAGTCCCTAATGATAGTGAGAGGATCAAGAGATTTGTAGATGGTCTCACGTATCAGCTTCGGATTCTGATGACCAGGGAGAGAGTGTCTGGAGATTCATTTGAGCAGGTAGTTGACATTGCTCAGGACAATGAGTCAGTTCGTAGGCAGAAGCGTGAGGAGAGGGATGCCAAGAGGCCGCAGGGATCAGGTAGCTTGAGTTGTGCCCCTTCTAGAGGACAATTTTAGCACGGAAGAGCTCATCTATTTAGACCTCCACAGCCAGCTCGCCCAGCTTACAATGGTGCATCTTCAAGGCAGGGTCCCCACAGTTCTCATCAGGGATGTTAATCTTTTAGTGCCCTTCTAGCTCAGAGTTCCTCCAGAGCATCATCATATCAGGGTTGTTTTATGCATGGTTTTTTCGATGGTTATCATGGTGATAAGGGTTCTCACCAGTCTCCATCTCTAGCTCCAGGTAGTTGTCTTTAGTGTGGAGAGTTCGGACATGGGTGGAGGCAGTGTCCTCGTCGTCCTGGTAGTTTATCTCAGCAGAGGGTTCATCCCTCGACTTCAGCCCCAATTACTTCACCACCTACCCAGGCAGCCAGGGGTGGTGGTCAGGCAGCTAGAGGCTGCCCTAGAGGGGGAGAACGGGCAGGTGGAGGCCAGCCACATATTTATGCACTTCCAGCCAGGCCGGATGCTATGGCCTCTGATGTAGTGATTACAGGTATTGTCTCAGTCTGTTGCCGAAATTCTTTGGCTTTATTTGACCCTGGTTCTACATATTCCTATGTTTCTTCATGTTTTGTCCATTTTCTAGATATGCCCCGTGAGTCTTTAGTTACCTCTAATCATGTGTCGACTCCGGTGGGCGATACTATTGTTATGGACGGTGTGTATCGGTCGTGTGTGATATCTATTAGGGGTCTGGAGACCTGAGTGGACCTACTGTTACTCAGTATGGTCGATTTTGATGTGATTCTGGGCATGGATTGGTTATCCCCATGTCATGTTATTCTTGATTGTCATGCTAAGACCGTGACCCTAGCTATGCCCGGAGTTCCGAGAGTTCAGTGGAGAGGGTCTATAGAGCATGTTCCTAGTAGAGTGATTTCTTATTTGAAGGATCAGCATATGGTTGAGAAAGGGTGTGAGTCTTATCTTGCTTTTGTGAGGGATGTTAGTAGTGAGACTTCTTCAATTGATTCTGTTCGTGTAGTCCATGATTTTCCAGACGTATTTCTTGCAGACCTTCCAAGTATGCCACCTGACAGGGATATTGATTTTGGTATTGACCGGGTGCCAGACACCCAGCCTATCTCTATTCCACCTTACTGCATGGCACTAGCGGAGTTGAAAGAATTGAAAGAGTAGCTTCAGGAACTCCTAGATAAGGGGTTCATTCGGCCTAGTGTGTCACCTTGGGGTGCACCGGTGTTGTTTGTGAAAAAGAAAGATGGCTCCATGCGCATGTGTGTTGATTATATATATCTCAATAAGGTTACGGTGAAGAACCAATATTCGTTGCCCCGTATTGATGATTTGTTTGACCAGATTCAGGGAGCTAGAGTGTTCTCCATGATTGACTTGAGATTTGGGTATCATCAGTTGAAGATTCGCGATTCTGACATTCCGAAGACTGCTTTCAGGACCAGATATGGTCTTTATGACTTCCTAGTTATGTCATTTGGGCTGACCAATGCCCCAGCTGCGTTCATGCAATTGATAAACAACGTGTTTCAGCCTTACCTTGATTCTTTTGTCATGTGTTCATTGATGACATCCTGGTTTATTCTCGTTGTCAGGAAGAGCATGCTCAACATTTGAGAGTTGTGTTACAGAGGTTGAGGGAGGAGAAGCTTTATGCAAAATTTTCCAAGTGTTAGTTTCGGCTTGGTTCAGTAGCTTTCTTGGGGCACGTGGTGTCTAGTGAGGGTATTCAGGTGGATCCGAAGAAGATAGAGGCGGTGCAGAGTTGGCCCAGACCGTCCTCAAATACAGAGAGATTAGGAGTTTCCTTGGTTTGGCGGGATATTACCGTCGCTTTGTGGAGGGATTCTCTTCTATTTCTTCACCTTTGACAAGATTGACCTAGAAGGGTGCTCCATTCAGATGGTCTGATGAGTGTGAGGAGAGCTTTCAGAAGCTCAAGTCAGCATTGACCACAGCTTAAGTACTAGTTTTGCCTACCGGTTCGGGTTCTTACACAGTCTGTTGTGATGCTTCTAGAACTGGTTTGGGAGCGGTATTGATGCAGGATGGTAGGGTGATTGCCTATGCGTCTAGACAGTTGAAGGTGTACGAGAAGAATTATCCAGTGCACGATCTTGAGTTAGCTACCATTGTTCATGCTTTGAAGATTTGGCGGCATTATTTGTATGGAGTGCAGTGTGAGATTTAAACTAATCATTGTAGTTTCCGCTATCTGCTAAGGCATAATGACTTGAATTTGCGTCAGAGGAGAAGGTTATAGCTTCTCAAGTATTATGAACTCACCATTTCGTATCATCTGAGTAAGGCCAATGTAGTGGCCGATGCTTTGAGTCGCAAGGCCAAGAGTTTGGGGAGTCTAGCTTACTTTCAGCAGCAGAACGACCTTTAGCACTTGATGTTCAGGCTTTAGGGGGTCAGTTGGTGAGATTGGATTTGTCAGACCCTCCGTGGTTATTAGCTCGGCAGTATGATGATCCGCATATGTTAGTACTTTAAGACAGGGTCCGTCGAGGTGATGACGGTGTTATGAGGATGAAGGGCCGTATTTGCGTGCCCAATGTGGATGGGCTTCGAGAGTTGATATTAGTAGAGGCCCACAGCTCGCGGTATTCAATCCATCCGGGTGCCGCGAAGATGTATCAGGATCTGAGAGAGCAATATTGGTAGAGGTGGATGAAGACAGATATCGTTGAGTATGTAGCACGGTGTCTCACGTGCCAGCAGGTCAAGTATGAGCACCAGAGACCGGGAGGGTTACTTCAAAGATTAGATATTCTGGAGTGGAAGTGGGAGCGGATCACTATGGACTTCGTAGTTGGGCTTCCACGTAATTCGAAGGGTTTTGATGCTATTTGGGTCATTGTGGATAGATTTACCAAGTCCGCGTGCTTCATTCATGTTGGTACTGCTTATACTTCATAGCGGTTAACTGGTATGTACATCAGGGAGATTGTCCGGTTGCATAGGGTTCTAGTTTCTATCATTTCTGACAGAGGTACTCAGCCCACATCTCAGTTTTGAAGGGCCGTGCAGAGAGGTATGGGTACTTAAGTAGAGTTGAACACAACATTTCATCCTCAGACCGACGGGCAGTCGGAGAGGACTATTCTGATTTTAGAGGACATGTTGCAGGCCTGTGTGATTTATTTTGGTGGCTCATGGGATCAGTTTCTGCCACTAGCGGAGTTAGCATGTAATAATAGCTACCACTCCAGTATTCAGATGGCCCCGTACGAGGCTTTATATGGTAGGAGGTGTAGATCTCCAGTTGGTTAGTTCGAGCCCGGTGAGGCTAGGCTATTGGGCACATATTTGATTCAGGATGTGTTAGAGAAGGTGAAGTTTATTTAGGAGCGACTTCGCACGGCGCAGTCTAGGCAGAAGAGTTATGCAGACCGAAAGGTCTGGGATTTGTTCTTTATGGAAGGTAATAAGTTACTGCTGAAGGTATCACCCATGAAAGGTGTTGTGAGGTTCGGAAAGAGGGGAAAGCTGAGTCCACGGTTTATCGATCCTTTTGAGGTATTTCAGAAGGTTGGAGAGGTGGATTATAGACTTGCCTTTCCACCCAGCCTATCGAGTGTTCATCTGGTATTTCATGTGTTGATGCTGAGGAAATATGTTGGTGACCCATATCATGTGTTAGACTTCAGCACAATCCAGCTCGAGGGTGATATGTCATATAAGATAGAGCCAGTAGCAATTTTGGATCGTCAGGTTAGAAAGTTGAGGTCCAGGAATATATCCTCGTAAAGGTACAATGGAGAGGTCAGCTAGTGGAGAAGGCTACTTAGGAGACCGAGCGGGAGATGCAGAGAAAATATCCTCTCTTGTTTGAGACTCTAGGTATGTTTCTAGGCTCGTTCGAGGACGAATGTTTGCTTAAGAGGGGGAGAATGTAACGACCCAGTTGGTCGTTATGTAGAACTTGCATTATAATTATTGTTATTGCCTTGTCATAGGTTGGTTATACTGTTTATAATGTGTTAGTGTTGGTAGGCTCGGAATCGGAATGGTTGTAGTGAGAATTTAGTCACTTAGTCTTTAAGAATAGCCTTAAAGTTGGAGAAGTCAACTGAGAGTTGACTTATTTCTAAATGACCTCGGAATGCGGATTTTATGGCTCGAATAGCTTCGTTAGGTGATTTGGGACTTAGGAGTGTGTTCGGAATGTAGTTTTGAGGTCCGCTGTAGAATTAGGCTTGAATTGGAGAAAGTTAGTTTTTGGCGATTTCTGGTCGGTAGTGGAAAATAGGCTATCAGTGCCGGAATGGAATTCTGGAAATTGGAGCAGGTTCGTAGCGTCTTTTTGGATGTGTGTGTGCAAATTTTCATATCATTCGGACGAGGTTTGGGTAGCATCGGCACCGTTGGTGAATTTCGGAAGTTTGAATATCTTTAGGCTTGAATCATAGGTTGATTTGGTGTTTCGATGTTATTTTGGGGGTTTTGAGAGTTCGATTAAGTCCGAGTGATCATTTATGACTTGTTTATATCTTTGGTTAGGATCCCGAGGGCCTCGGGTTGAGTTCGGATGGGTGACGGCATGATTTTTTGCATTTTGGAGTTGCTGGTGGAAAACTTTCTGGTGTTTCCGCACCTGCGGATGGGGAAGCGCAGGTGAGAGCCCACAGAAGCGGACAAGGTTCCGCAGATGCGGAAGTTGGCTAGGTCAGCAAAGTTCGCAGGTGCGAGACATGAACCGCACCTGCGGAGTCGTAGATGCGGAGGATTTTTCCCAGTTGGGGAAGTCCGGACATAAGTCATTATCGCAGGTGCGCATCTGGGACCGCAGGTGCGAGTCCACAGGTGAGAGAAAAGGACCGCCAGTGCGATCATCGCTGAGCAGAACCTATAAAAGAACCCTTAGCGAATTAGGGCTTGAGATTATGAGACCTTTAGGGGATGATTTGAGGGGTCAAATGAACTACAATTTTAGCGTTCTTAATATGTACAGACTTGTGGGATGATGAAGAACATTTTGGTATGAAATTTGTCGAGTTATGAGATGCGGGCCCGGGGTCGGGTTTTTGCTAATTTTCAGGTTTTGGGCTAAAATTGGTATTTTTCAATTGGAATTCATTACTTTAGCATAATTTGATGAGAAAGATCTGATCTTCATATATTTGGAGCACTCGAAAGTTGATTCGAGAGGCAAGCGGGTTGCAGAATAGCTTTTCGGGCTAGTTTGAGGTAAGTAATGTCTTTAAATACTGTCATGAGGGTATGAAACCCTGGACTTTACATACTTTTACAGATTTTGAGTGATGCACGCACTGGATGACGAGTGTGGGGCGTGCACGAATTGGAAATTGGGAAAATGCATCTTTTTAGGCAACTATTGAGTTGCGAAACTGCTTTTAAAGTAGTATTACTATGTTTTGTTATACTTGGGTTGTAAGCCATTTTTGGGGCCTAGTGCCGATCTATTTTAACCCCTTGAGGGCTCTTTTACTGATATTCCTCACTTTGAAACTATGATTTTACACTCAGTCTTTCTTGTGAAATTGTTGACACTCTTATTTGATGATATAACTATTTCTTGAAATGAGATACTATTTTGGGTCGAGAACCCCGTTTTATTTATGGCCCGAATGCCATGCTGAGAGTGTCTAACTAAGTGAGGCCGAGGTCCAATATTGTGAGGATGTTATGATATGAGAGAGATCCAGTGCCTGAGAGTGATTGATGCCATGATTTGTCTTGTTTATAGCACTTGGGTTGTAGGAGCCCCTCCGGAGTCTGTACAAACCCACAAAAAGCGTAGGTACCTACTAAGTGCGAGTGCCGAGTGATGAGTGATTGGGAGGCATGAGTGACAGTGAGGTTGCCCGCAGGGCTGATACTGAGTGATGGTGAGGTGTTGAGGGAAATTGTTACGAGTGATGATTATGGCCTGAGGGGAAGTTTTATAATGATATTTTACTGTTTTTTTACTATGATTCACTTCATTTTTCAAACTGATATTACTGAGAGTTTTACTGAGAAATATTTAAAATATACTTGTTTCGAAAGGATTTTATGGAAACTGATTTTCGAACTTATGTATATTGTATGGAGACTTGATGTTTTACTGTTTTGTGGATTTGTGTTTTGTGATGTGTGTTCATATATTTCAGACTGTGATTTATTTTCATTACTACTGAGCTGGCGTACTCATCATTACTCCTCGCACCCCTGTGTGCAGATCCAGGTAATAGTTCGAAGCAGTAGCCGTCCGACCTCGTCGTCATCACCGTTTGGGATTTCGAGGTAGCTGTCCAGCGTCTGCAGCTTCTCCACTTCCCTTCTTCATTTAGTACTTAGTATTTGATTCATAGACATTATTATGACATTAGCAAAGTTAGTTTGTTCTTAGATGCTCGTGATTGGTCGACTGCAGTCTTGTGGGATATGTTTAGACTGTTAAATTATTATTGCAGCGTAAAGACTTAAAGAAATTATTATATACTCTGTTTGCTGATTATTATTGATTTTCAAAATGTTATAATAGATCAAATGTATAGTTATGTGATGGTTGGCTAGCCTAGTTCCACGATAGGCGCCATCACGAACTGTTAGGATTCGGGGTCGTGACAAACCCACACGTAATACATAACATATATATTGTTGTGACATGCAGCCTGTCCCATAACTATCCTCACATACTCGGCTCTCGGCCTGACTAATTCACCCTCACAAGCTACTTGGGCAAATTCATCTCAACTCACGGGACTCGACCCAAAATACTTCTCAGAGTTTTCAAAGCAGTGTGATAACAATGAAAATAATAACAAGTAGGAAACATGACTGAGTTCATAGATATTCTATAGGGATAGTGGTAGAATAGTGTCAAAGTAACTCTAAGGGTCTAAACAAGTCGGCACAAGGCCCCAATCGTGGCTCACAGCCCATAAACAAGTATAAATTTCTAAAATGCAGGATATCATAAGGTTTCAAATCGAATACGCGGCTTAATAGTCGCTACAGGACGGACCAAGACACAATCCCTATCGGTGCATTCCCCCACGCTCGTCACCTACCATGTGCGTCACCTCATTTACCAAAACAATACCAAATCACAGGGTGTCACACCCTCAGGTTTAGAGTTACATTCGTTACTTACCTCAAGACAGCCCAAAATCTACTTTGTGATGCACTTGCCCTTCGAATTAGTTCCCAAATTCTCCAAATCTAACCAAAATCATATTAACATTATCAATATACGCTAACAGAACAAAACCCGATCGAAAGATATGAATTTTAACACGATTCCCGAAATTCAGCCAAAATTGAGCCCCGGGCCCACATCTCGGAATTCTATAAAATGTGCATCACTAGAATCCACATCCTCCCACGATTCTGTACACACCGAAAACACCTCAATCAGACCACAATTTCCCACTCAAATCACGAAAAGAATTTACAAATCTTTCCTCCCATTCTTCCCAACTTTCCTACTCAAATTCTTCAAATTTCAAACCTAATCCATAACAAAATAACATAGAAACGAGTTTTACAATCCGGGAACATATCTCCACTAAAGGCCTTCGAATTCCCCCTTCAATTTTCTCTCAAACAAGCTCAACCCGCGTGCAAAAATGGAGGAAATGACCAAAATTTTGCGGAGGCACCTATTTATATTTTCTTACCAGTTAATCCACACCTGCGGACAATTCCTTGCACCTGTGGACCCGCACTTGCGGTCCCAGGTGTGCACCTGCGAAAACCCACTGACAGTCCTACTCTCGCACCTACGAGTCCTTTTCCGCACCTGCGAAGCCCATGCTTCGCACCTGTGCAAGATCTTCGCACCTGAGACATCGCACATGCGGCTCCCCATCAGCAGGTGCGTCCACACCAGAAGATTCACACCAGCAATTACTTGATGCAAATTGCCTAAGTTCCAAACTCCACTAACCATCCGAAATCAATCTCGAGCCCCTCGGGGCCCCAACCAAACATACAACCACACCCCATATCATCATTCAAACTTAGTCGAGCCTTCGAAGCTAAGTCCCAAATCACCTAATGAAGATATTCGAGCCATAAAATTTGCATTGGTCGTTTACCAATAAGTCAACTCCCAGTTGAATTTTTGACTCTCAAGCTAATTTAAGAGACGAAATGTCTCAGTTCTCACCACGACCACTCCGAACCCGAACCAACCTACCCAATACAACATAAATAGGCTAAGCGACATGCGATAAAGCAGAAACGGAGGAAACAGGGCTAATCTTACGGAACGACCGGCCGGGTCGTTACAATACTTAACCCTAAGGTTAGGATTTTCAAATCCTCTTTTTTTCCGAACCAAAGTTGGTTCAAGCTTTAATTTTAAGTGTTATTCCGTCTATCTTTCTCCTATTATGCATAAATCTGCCTATTTTTGGCGCATGCAGTATATAGTTGATTGCCTTTATTGTTTGTTGAATTTGTGGGGGTTTTCTTAGAACTAGGGTTTGAGACTTCTTACTGATTTTATGATCCTCTTTTCTTTCTCATATGTGACTAATACATTATGTATTTTTACCTTATTCTGCTCTGAAACTAATTTTTTAATTTATTCTATATGATATTTTCCTTTTTCCAAGTGTTACTCGCCTAATAATACGCCATTATGCCTTGTTAATTTAATGATTTCTGTACTATTTGTCCTGAAATTAGACTTCAACTGATTATGTGATTTTTTTCCTTGTCTGTGTATGAGTGATTCATTCCGTCATTTGTTTTTCTAGTTGACTAATATTTAAACCCCTTCTCCTTCTCCCTTTCGAAAGGACTCGAAAAATGATTAAAATCACTTGTCTTAAACTCTATTTTGTTATTATTCTTATTCTGCAATGTGGTCTTGGCCGGCTGAAAGCCAAGGCCATTAAGTTCTAGATTTTGCTTCTCATTGTTGATTCATAACACTATGGTTTTGTTCTTTTCTTGCGCTTCTCGCCTAACTGGTGAGTCACTGTACCTTTGCCATTTTATTCTTATTTATTTGTGACATGTGTCTATGATCCAGTGTGTGTTTAAAGTTTACCTTTTGATCATGATTCTGCAAATTTCATGTTTATATGAGTCCCTTTAGTTCTCTAATTAATAATGTTAGTTCTGAGACTGTTTGTTTTTAATAATATGAATCCTCTTAGGTGTTAGCTTAATTTCTTCCTGTATACAATTTGTTAGTTCTACACTTGCCCTTAATATTTAGTAACCTCTTAAGGCAATACTAGAATACTTATTAGTTCACTTATTCTTAATCTTTACAAAGTTTGTCTTATTATGCTTGATTAGTGTTAAGCCATTTTCTGTCACTAATGTACCCTGATAACTTGTCCTTTAGCGTGTCTTTAATTCATTTTGATTCCATATGATTGTTTGAATTTTTTGCTTTCATACTATGTCTAAATATTGTTTGTGAACAAAGCTTGTCCTTAATACTAGCATGTACACTTAGCTTAATTAGGCCTTTCAGATTTTAATTGTATACTTGAGCATGAACAACTTTGCAAATCTTGCCAGTTTGTCTTCTTAGTGCAATTCTGCCTACATATTATCTGTTTTAAACTCTTTGATGATGGATTTTACTAAACTCAAACCGGTTTTAAAAATTTGTTATTTTCCATTGTCCTTTTTCCTATACTACTACCTCAAACTCCTATTCTTAAGTCCTTAGGTTCTATCATTAACCTCCTCAATGTGAGCACTGCTCGGGGTCCATGTGAGGCCCTTATGAACTATGATGCACTGGGGTTTGGATCCTAATATCCTTTGAATTATTTTCGAGCATTTGGTTCTCTAGTGTGAGCATTTCTCTGGGTCCCTTGAGGCCCTTGGGAACAATGACATACTGGAAACTTGGTTCCAATGTACTATGAATCCCTATGTTGTGCTGTGATTATGCTGGAAGACCTGGCTCCTAGGTTTATTTGGGCCTATGAAGGCTCCCTATAGTGTAACTATTACCATTATGTAATTCATTTGATATTCTGGGATGTAATAACTCTGTAATAACAGATTTGGGGATATTTAGTGAAGCTGGGGGATTTTACTTATATCTTTTGTTAAAATTGGGTAAAAATCCTGCCTATAGGATTTAATAGCGCTGATTAAACTATGTGAGTGCTATACTGTGTTTAGAAATTTTACCTATAGGGCTTTCGTGATTGTTTTGATCCTGTGTTTTACATTTGCATACTAGAGACATTGCTTGTAGGAATTTCGTTTAATTTTGTACATTAGAAATCTTATTCATAGGATCTATACATGTCTTCAATAAATGTGCATTAGCAATCATGCCTATAGAACTTTGTTGTGTGAGATAATTATCTTTCCTGGCAATCTGTTTGAATTCTATCCATATCCCATAAATATATATCATGCCTATAGGACCAAAAAATCAGTTTTCAACTTAGAGATGATGCATATAGGGTTTAAATCAATTCAACATTTAGAAATCCTGCCTATAAGGTTTAAATCAATTTAGCATTTAGAAATCCTGCCTATAGAGTTTAAATCAATTCTGCATTCAGAAATCATGCCTATTGGGTTTAAATCAATTCAGCATTTAGAAATCATGCCTATAGGGTTTAAATCAATTAAAAAAATAGAAAGCATGCCTGTAGGATGTGAAAAGGAATAAAACCTCTCTCTATAGATTAAAATCCATGCTACACCTAGAAATCCTGCCTATAGGTCTGTAATTAATAAGCTCGCAGAAATCATGCCTATAGGATCCTGTTGGTTGATTCTAAATTCGTTCTCTACTGTAAATCACTTAGGCAATATATTTGTAGGACTTAAAAATGATTCTGGGTTTATAATTGTGACATATTACTGCCTGAAGTGCCCAGATTCGCGCTGAATAAAATCAGTAGGCAAATAAATAAGGCTTAATGCTCGCCTTAATAAAACTCTCTCTACATTCTATTTTTCCACATAGATATCGTGCCTATAGGATTCCAAAGTAATAAAGTTTGCATGCTTTTGTTGTCTATGTGCGGAGGTCAATGTGAGCCCATACTTGTTCCTTATCTGAATGTCCTATTTGTTATTGTTTGTCACCTAGATTTCACATTTGTAGTAATATAGGTTGGTCTAAAACTATCCCAAATACAGGTCCTAATGCCTCCAGGGCCATAGGTAAGGGACGGGTAGTGCATGCATAGGGAATGAGCTAAAAACTGCTCGAACGCTTAAGTAACAACTTAAAGATAGTAATTGGATAGCAAGGAGATGATAGCACATGCGTTAATACTACGAGTGACACCCCGACTTAAGGGAGTTGCAAAGGTTTGTATGTAATGATCGTATATGCTAAAAACTTAGGACCCATATACTCTTGTTTAAAATAAAATTGGATATTGCATTTGGTAAAATTGTTTCTTCCCTTTTTAGACTAATTTGCTTAATCTAAGTTCGGCTAGGACCCACCGTTGTGGACCTCGAGGGGTGCCTAACACCTCCCCCTCAAGGTAATTTTACCCCTTACCCGATCTCTAGTGATGTAAACTGGTTCTATGAGTTAATTTCTCTAGGTTCCCTAACGCCCCTTAATTCGTTAGCTGGCGACCCTCTCAATTCCAATTCCTTACCCTCTCAAAAAGGAGTTGTCTCGAAAATGTCAAAATCCGATTTCGCGAGAAAAAGGGGGCGTGACACATAGCATTCGTCACTTTTGTGGAGGAGGTTACAAAGAAATTCTGTATATCCCTTTGATATGTGGCACTAGAATTCTTCAAACTAAAAGGCATCACCATAAAGACCCTTGGGGGTGAAAAATGCAGTATGGTCTTCATTATTCGACGCCAAGTGAATTTGGTATAGCCTGATGAACTATCCATGAAAAACATTGCCTCGTAACTAGTAGTTTCATCAATCATGAGCTTAGGGGTAAGAAGTTAAAATTTATCCTTAGGATATGCATTGTTAAGATCCCTAAAGTATACACATATTTGGGCATTCTACTTCCTCACACAGACAATACTCGAATTACATGTTAGGTATTAATTGAACAAATAAGGTAGCTTCAACGAGTTTTTAACTTCAATTTCAATCAAGGGAACCAAGTCAATTATAAAGCATCTTTGAGGTTTCTTAATAAGATTAGTGTTATTCTTGACTGCAAGATGAAAGGCAGCTACTTTGGCTTCCAATTCGGGCATAAGAGTGAAAATTTGAGCCCAAACCCACCCAACCTGCCTAAGGTTGGGCTGATTATTGACCCACCCATTTGCTGACATCTTGACCTAGTCATTTCAGCTCATCTAAAGTAGCCCAAAATTTATCAATGAGTAACTTTCCTAAAATATATTAAAATAGTACTTTTTAGTTTGATATAGTATATATGATCAAAACAAAAGTAAAAAAATCTTATTTAATAATTAAAAAATTCATTAGAAAATAATACACATTAATTAAAGATAAGATAGAGTTGGGTTGGTAAGGCTATGACCCAAATATTAGCCCATCTTGACCTAGCCCATCTCAGCCCAAGTAACTTTTGAGCGGGTTATTTACTTAGCCCATTTTGACCCGCCTAAAATAAGTCCAACCCGCCCATTTGACACCCCTAGGTAGGCATTTTCTTCATGAACAACTAGTACAACACTTAGATAGGTGGGCCTCGATTCTTCATCAGTGCCAATGTTAACTTCTTTGAAGGCATCAAATGTGACCTTTACCCCTTCTTCAAGTTCTAGTGGAGCATCTTTAGCATATCTTATTGAGGATTTCCATAGTTGAAATATATACAGTAACACCAAGATATATCCTTCAATTTCTCATCAACCTCCATTAAATATGAAATATATTGTTTGTTGTTCTACAGTAATATGAAGAGCCCATGCTTTCTTCATCGTGAACATGTTCCTTGGTGTAGACAATAGTGTGTGACTTTGCTTTTCGTACCTACTTATATGACACCACAAGTTTCATTTGTCGCCTTATTCTATAAGGAACCAAACTTTGGAAATCCTTAGAGATTTCTTCGACCTAGAGAGATCTTCCTCAACAATGACTTTGACTTTAGCAGTTTCCACCTCAAATATTTAAGTTGTGAACTCATCACTTTTGGTCTTTGTGATTTCCCTGGCCTTTACTTCCTTCATGATAGGGTTCTTCAAGTAAAACATTGAAGCAACCTAGTGTGACTCAACCTTGGTGAATAGCTTGCCATCAACAACTATCTTCTTTTCGATTATTATTCTTGTAATACGTAAGACGTTGATGATATATAGATGGAACCATTATATTATCATGTATCTTAGAGGTTTATCAAACAATACATTGTATGAAATCTTTGTGGATGTCTGAGAGTTCGTCTATGGGAGCTCCAAGTTCTTTCATGATGCAAAATGGTAAGATATTCCCTGAGGATACTCCATCAATCGAAATCTGATTCCTCCTTTCATTGTGCTTATAACCAACCATGTATAAGGGGCGATTATGAGGTGTGTCACCTATTAGAAGGTAATCACCTTTGAACATAAGTGTTTCTTCGCAAGAATTAACTTCTTGAGGAATGAACTAAGTGAGCTTCTCTGACTTTGAAAATTGTGCCTATGATAGGTCTTCCCTCTTTTATTCTCCTTTGTCGACATTGAAACAAGAGGCCTCAATACTATAATGGGAAATCTTCGTGCGGATCCAACTTCGTAAGAATTCCTTAAAACTGACTGGATGTCATGGCTTTTGAGGGTGGTGCACCTGCACATTTCCTTTCATCAGATGCTTAATTGGGTTGTGTCTCCTTGGTCTTTTCATTATCATTTTCTTTGTTGGTTGTTTGATTGATTCTTATAGCGGACTTTATTTTTGGAATCTATGGTGAATCAATAAGGTCCAACCTTCGTCGTCAAGTTGATCAACTTCAGTTTTGTTATTCTCCTGTAGTTCTTCATGTTTACTTTCTTCAAAATTTCATATTCATCTAATTGAATGTGGTAAAAGTGATAGAATTTGGGTTCACAATTACTTCTTATCTTCAAACACAATCATTTCTTCACGAGCCAAGTCCATAATTTTATCCTTGAATACAAAGAACTTCTCAAGAGGGTGACCCACAAGACAATGGTATTTCCAGCAATTTTGGTCACTTATTTTTCTAGCTTCATTTGACCGCTTCATCTTCGGAAGCTCAGTGAGCTTCAGCTCGAGGAGTTCTTTAGAATCTATACGCATATTTGATTCAAAAAAATGGGTACACCTACGGATATTTAGTAAATTGTTCCTCCTTCTGAAAGGATGGGCTGGCTCTGATACCACAGTAAGATGAAAAGAGCAAGAGACTCCAAGAAAGCAAACTATATCATAGATACGAAAGTTTTCCTATAAAAGGGCTGGATATTGCCAAGCTATACTAACATTTAATTTTCTTGTAGTCGCAAAAGTTTTCCTACCAAAGGGGCTGGCTTCAACAACCCATAAGGGACTTCTTGCCAAGCTACAAAACTCAGAAAACTTTTGTACTACAATCAACCCAACTGTTAAAACTCAGAAAATATTCGTACTACAACAAGCTAACTTTCTTAGAGTATTCTTACTCTATTTTCGTACATGGACCAGCCTTTACATCCATTCGAAAGAAAGAACAAGAAGGAAATTTAGAAGGAACTCGTATGTAGTATATCACAAAGGTTTTGAAAAGTTACAAGATGATCCTACAACTACTACAAGGCCTCCTTTATATAGGAGTAGGAGGTTATTACAAGACAAACCTGCATTAAATTAAACCTATCTTACATGGCAAACTTATCTACAAGTGGGTCCCTTTTTACATGTGAAGGACCTTAGGAAAAACCAACTAAAAACTCCTGAAAACATGTGACAGGGGTGAAATATACATGGTTTTGGCATGTGACAGGTTGTGNAGATTTTGAAAGGTTACAAGATGATCCTACAGCTACTACAAGACCTTCTTTATATAGGAATATGAGGTTATTACAAGACAAACTTACATTAAAATAAACCTATATTACATGGCAAACCTATCTACAAGTGGGCCCCTTTTTACATGTGAATGACCTTTATGCAAAGCCACTAAAAACTGCTGAAAACATGTGAAACGGGTGAAATACACATGGTTTAGCATGTGAAAGTTTGTGGGAATATGTGCAAGCATGTGAAAATAGTGTGCTTCATGTGACGGGACATGTGGAGGCATGTGGAAGCATGTGAAAGTGGGACCCAACTAGTTTAGAAGGATGTGAAATTTTGTCTTGGCATGGGTAGATGATTCTTTAGGGTTTTTTGGTAGGTAATGTAGGATTATGATGGGATTAACAAGGATTTAGATAATTGATCTTCCTGGTTTTTCTTCGAGGCATCTTTTCAGAGATCTTGTATAGTGATGCCTGGAATTTGTCGGTTCTTTCTCGGCATGTTCCTTCTCATTTGGATTGTAGGATGTGTTCGTAACCTTAATCTGGAGATGTCTTGCGTGATCTTTTCCCGGATGATTTCATATGGAGTTTGATATTCTTTTGCTGCTTCTCGGACTTTTCCCCAGTGAGGATGACTGCTAGTATAATTCCAACTTGCACAATCTTTTGGCCATATTTCTTTCGGGATGCACCTGCTTTTCTGGAAGATAACTCTCTGTGCTTCACTGTATTCTTCTTCCATGGATAAAATAGACACGGGAAGTTTCCACCAGAATGACGCTTGTGCTTATGCCTGGACTTTTCCATTAATGATCTTCACTGGCCTGTGAAACATGAATACCTTTGCATTGTAGGAATCATTGAAACATTTATCCAATATCTCCTAGGCTTGAACCATAATAGAAACACTTTAAGAGCTGGTTCAATGTTGTCAAAATCTTTGAAGACATTGCACTTGAATTCCATGAAAATGTAGTACTGATGGCACATGTACCAGAAAAACCATAATAATTCTTGTGGAAAATCCTTCGCTTGAGCTATGAATATATGGCAGAAAGGATATTCTGGATTGACCCCATATGGCTTGAGAATTGATCCTCCATGTTGCCGGAAAACTTGAAGCTCATAATAAGTCCTTCTTTCCATGATAATTGATGGATCAAAGGGATCTATGAGGTTGAACAACTCCGGTGGATAATATGTTAGCTTTAATGGACTTGTTCCCGATATATTTGAGAACATCAAAATCTGATTGGTTAGGTTTTGCTTAGGCTTCAGCTTTGCCGAGGAAAATCTCTTTGAAAATTCTTCTGGTCGAGATAGAAAATCTACGAGCATATTATCCTTTCCTTTGAGATGCTTGACTTGGAACTTGTATGGAGAGAACCATTGAGCCCACCTGAGAATTTTCGGATTGGGAATAATTTTTGCATTAAACTGGATCATCTTTGGGAAAGCCTTCATATCTATTTCTATCAGAAATTCTGTGTGAATCAGGAAAAAAATGGATTTCTTGATTCTATTTTTTACTGCAAGTATTTTCTTTAATGTGGAGTGATAATGTTGCTCCGCCTCTTTGAACCTTCCGCTGGCATATCCAAATATTTTTCTCTGGCCATATTTTTCTTCAAATAGAACGGCACTTCAGTATTCATTGTTGGCATCAGTTTGCACTATTTTCTTACCATCTGAAAGGATGTAGAGGGACTTGACATTTTTTGAAATCTCCTTTATTTCCCTGACTGCTTCATCTTGCTTCTTTCCCCATGATGGAGCATTTTTCTTGAGCATGTCTGTAAGTGGAGAAATGCATGTAGAAATATTTGGTATGAAATCTCTCACATAATTGATTACGCCCAAGAACTGTTGGATCTGCTTTGTTGTGAAGCTAGTATCTGGAAACTTGAGCAGTTCTTGACATATATGTGGCCCTGGACTGTATGCACCTTGGATAAAATGCTTTCCAATAAAATCAATCTCCTTCTGTGCAAGAACCATCTTTTTTGCTGAAAGCATGATCCCGTATTTTTTTATCAATGCCTCAAACTGACGAAGCAAATTAACATGTTCCTCAAATGTATTACTAAATAACAAGATGTCATCAATGTAAACCAAAGATGTATGGAGGATGGGCTGGAATATTTATATCATGGATTTTTGGAACAAGGAGAGTGCAGTCTTTAATCCGAAAGGCATGACCTTCCATTGGAAGTGATGATCGGGGATGCAAAAACCATGTTTGGGTCTTTCTTCAAGGTGAATTCCCAATTTCCAAAATCCAGATATTAAATCAAACTTGGAAAAATATTTGGCCTTGGCTAAGTCGGAGAAAAGAGTGAGTTTATTTGGAATAGGGAATTTATCATCTTGGAGGAAATGGTTAAGTGGCTGGTAATTAATGACTAACCTGAGTTTTCCTCTTGTTTGCTCAGCTCTTTTATTGACATAGAATGCTTCGCATGCCCACTGTGAATCGGATGGCTCTATTAGATCAAATTTCAAAAGTTCTTCACATTCTTTCTATGCAAGCTGGAGATGATTTGGATTCATGTCTGAATGACTTGCTTTTGTTGGATTGATGTTTTCATTATTCTTGAAAGAGAGCTTGATGAAAAATTCTTCATTTTTTCATAACGGGCTTTTCTCTTTCTTCATGAAATCCTTGTGAGATTCAGCACATGAATGCTCAATGAGATTTTGCTCAATGTCCTTGATTTGTTCGTCATTGGTGATTTGGAATAGCCTTGGAATATCAGAATAAGGTTTGAACTGCTTCTTAAAAGCTATTCCGTGAGCCTTGATCTGGAGTTGATCTTTGAGTTGTCTGTAAATGTCGAATCCAACAATAAGATCTTTTCCTGGTACATCAGATCCTATAAGCTTGGCCCTGTACTTCAATCNTTTCATCGTTGGTAATTTGGAAGAGCCTTGGAATCTCAGAATAAGGTTTGAACTATTTCTTGAAAGTTATCCCATTGGCCTTGATCTGGAGTTGATCTTTGAGTTGTCTGTAAATGTCGAATCCAACAATAAGATATTTTCCTGGTACATCAGATCCTATCAGCTTGGCCCTGGACTTCAATCTTGGAAAGAACTCGATTGTGTCCGGATGCTTTGTGATGACAGTGGTAGTCAGAATTCCATTTGATGCAGTGTTGAAATACTTAAAGTGCGGAACTCATTGATCTTCAGGAAGAATAGCAGGATTTATGAGTGAGGAAGCATCTCCAGTGTCGATTAAAGCAATAACTCGAATCGGTCGA
This sequence comes from Nicotiana paniculata, assembly GCA_005239505.1. Classification (NCBI taxonomy): domain Eukaryota; kingdom Viridiplantae; phylum Streptophyta; class Magnoliopsida; order Solanales; family Solanaceae; genus Nicotiana; species Nicotiana paniculata. The sequence goes on from ML313436.1 coordinate 212,747, forward strand.
TCCCATTTGGATGAATAGACTTTGAGTTCTACTTGAGTAATGACTGCGAGTGCATTGATCTCCTCTCGGGCTTCGATCTCTAGTTCTAAAATATGATAGTTATCATTGCCTTGATCTTCATTGATATCCAGAGAGAAAAGAGTTTCTTCACTAGGTTTATCATCCACAGAGAATATGGATTCAAGGTCCTCCTCTTTTCTGAGATGTATGCCAGTGTAATCTTCAATCTCTTGAAGGAGTTTAACAGATCTTCTTGATTGAGGACAGTTTTTTGCGAAATATCCAATCTTGTGGCAAATAAAGCATATGTTCTTCTTGTGAAAATTTCCTGGCCTTCTACGTCTGAAATAGTTTGTGCGTTTCTTGGACCTTGGTTTTCCATCTGTAATTATTGGCTATCTGAAACTCCTGAATCCTTTGTGTCACCTAGATGTTTTGCAGGAAAATCCTGATCCAGTGATCGGGTCTGATCTGCGACATGCTTTGTCAAGCGCTGGATTGTGTTGGATAATTTGTTTTAGGGCTGAGCGCTTTGTACAAATGTCCTCCGGTGCAACAAAATAGCTTGTCTGATGTAGCCGACTTGTGGGACCGTTATTGATTGAAACGTTTCTTCAGTGATGGTCATGGTTCAGCTTGCTAACGTCTTTGGAAGGTAAAAAACAAAGGCTTTCTTTAGGTTGATGTCTCCACCGATTTCAAAGTATATTTGCTATTTTTTGAAAATGCCTGTCAATGTCATTACTTTCTAGTGACACACACTTCATCTCGAAGAGTTGTCTTCGCATTTTCTCCTGTCTTTGGCTAGTATCTCCGCAGAAAACTTCATGTAGGATTCTGATGTTGAAGGCAAAATCCTGGGATGTAAGAAAAGTATTTTTATCTTGAATCCCAAGTGAATTCCACCAATCCCTAAGGATTCCTGAGAACCGTGAAGTTAGTTCTGACAGGATGATATACTTTTCTCGTTCCACCAAATTTTTGGTCACCATCCAAGTATAGAAGTCTTGGATTCTTTGAGGCCATTTTGAAACTTTGACGTCGTCTAAGGTGAAAGTGTGTAAGCCAGTTCCAACTGGTTTTGACGCCATGGGTTCCTGTCTTCTTTCTGGTATCCGTTCACCTGTC